>CM024241.1:8419116-8690788 GCA_013421045.1 Propylea japonica | reverse complement strand
TATTATAAATAACACCTCTTATTGGAAAACCCTTTAGGAAAAACGCGAATTTAGCCTCCTTGTAGCTCTTTCAGGTATTGGAGTGCTTTAGATCTTTAGAGCTGGGAAGCGAGCTGTAGTACAATTGCGAAAACATCTATTATGGAGGTCACAGTGAAATGTTAACTCCTCAACAATCTACAAAAACAAAGAAACCTACACCAGGATGCACTTCTTCTTTTCGTTAAAAAACCCTCTGAAAGATCTCATTTCACTTTCTTCTTTCTCTGAATGAAAGGCACTGATTCCAGTCAACTGCGAGGTCGTGATTTCGACGAAGAATTCCATCGTCACATTCCACAATCGGAAGTGAGAGTCCATGATAAGAACCTTTTATTCAGTTTAACCGTAACATTGGTTAATGGGTCGAGCATGATCGCGTTTCGAAAGCAAATACCCTCGACGAAGCGTAAAAACGTGTCAAAAGTAATTGTCCGAAAATTCTGGTTTAACATGTTAACCACCCAATCATCTCTAGATGCACGAAGTGGTTTCTATGTACCATATTCATGCGAGAAAGTTAGATGTTACTTTCGACGGAAATATTGTGAATCAGGGATGCATTCAAAATTGTATCCAGTTATGGGATAATTGGTTAGAGTACTCAGGTCGTCAATAGAATTTGAAGAAGTTTGATTGTTTCTAGGTTATGGGTGGAAGAATGAATTGATTTGGAGTTAATGGTCTGGAAACGTTTTCTGCGTTGAAATGTGATCGGTAATATTCTATTCCAATGAGTTTTTTCGAGATCTTTAGTACTTTCAGTGATAATACAAGACTGTAATATTGTTCTTGTAAATAGAGTCATTGTAATACCTATACGTATTCTCAAAGCTTATATGAAAGTATCGATGAAAACTTAATTAAGTAGGTAAGAACAAGAAGGTCTCTTTAGTCAGGGTTTCTGGTCACTCAGGAATCATAGAAAATGAAGAGAATACACTAACCAGAAAGGGCCGTTCTGTAGCGAAGGCAAAAGCACTTATGAATAAAAGTTTTGGAGAAGGAAAAAACTGAAAGAAAAGCCCTCAAACCCTTCTGTGGTATGAGCAAATGCAATTATAAGAAAAATTTTTGAGAAAAAAGAAACTGATGCTGGAAGCATATGAAAGGAATTGCCCCAACAGAAACTGACGAGTGTAGATTCTGCCGTTCATTTAGACACAGGATGCCTCGCCATTACGAGCCTGGGCAAGGAATATGTTGGACAGAAGAATATTTCATAATGAGTATCTACAATCTTCAATACCCATTGAAAAAGAATTGATTTAATAAATATCACCATTGATCGATTTGAAAAAGAGGAATTCTCAGAAGAACAGAGAACATGTTTATTCCAATTACTTCGATAATATCCAAGTTTTTAGAATTGAGAAATAAATGATGGAAAAATCTTTCCTAAAATTGTTTTGCTTCCATTCTTGATCGCTCCGATGAATAACTTATTCAGTGCATCTGGTCATGTATGTCGAGATTTTGCAAAAATTGCAGAGAAATTTCACATTAATAAAACCTGCGATACAGGTTATGGTGAGAAATAAAAATGTAATGATGCATCGGCAGATTATACGTTCAAATTTCACTGCACTTTGGTTCTTACGAATGTGTGATACTTTAGAAGTAGGCTTCGTAGTTCTCGTTACATTCCTCGGAATGTCCCGGTATTGATTGCTTATACCTATCTAGGTTGTCGATAATGTCTTCGATACTCTTCTGCTTTGAAGTAATTTTGGCCTTTATGCCACCTGCTATTGATAATTCATTATTTTTTGAATATTTGCCCGAATTATTTTGATATTTTTCAACAGTTCATCTATAAAATATTAATGCTAACTTCTGACAGTATGAGTGTCTAAAATGTAAATTTTTGAGTCTAATCGTAAAGGTTATGTTGGCTCTTCTGAATGGAATCTCGCGGTTCTTCGTCTTCTGTTAGAATTATTTCGAGATTTTCATAAATTGTTGATGAAATATTCCAGTTGCTCTGGAATTGAAATTTAATATAATATCTTATATTATTTCTTCAGATTTTGTTGAACCAATTCTCATCATATGCTTCTTTAGGCGACAATATCTTTTAATGAAGCCAGTGAGGAGGCATAGGTAACTTTATCTTACTGAGATAGAAATATCTTTTCGACTTTGGTGTTTTGAAGTTCTGAAGGGACTTTTTGGAATGATGTATTCCCAAAAAATGTCTGCAGAGAGCTTCATTCTCAGTTTCTCCCTTCTCCAAAAACTTTTTCTCATAAGTGCGATTGCCTGTACCACGAAAGGGTTTTGGCTAGTAAGTGACCTTTGCGATCCCTTTTTGTCCAGTGTTTTTTCCTCTAATTCCTGAGTGACAAGAAACCAAGACTGATCGGTGCATTTGTTTTATTGATTCTGTAGGATCATTGTCCATTCGTTGGGGCTCTGTTCTTGTTTCCCTCGGTTCTCTGGCTACATCGAGAATCTTCTTGGGGTAGCCATTTTTCTTGATGGTTTTTGTGATGATGTATTCCTTATTACGATCTTCTGGATTAGAGCATTTCTTGGTACATATGCTTCATTTAGAAATTGGATAGGTCAACTGCTTTCTCAGAATGAAATGAGCTGGAAGTTTGATGGGGTACTCAAATCCTTGATTTGTGAAGGATATTCCACATTATGGTTGGCATCTGCTGGACTTGAGCCATTCTGTGAGCCTGGAGAAGACTTGAGCTGAGCTATCACGACACTGTCAGTACATCATTTTGTACCGTATAGGAAAGTCTCCATGTCAAATTTGCAGACTCTGTAGATCAAGAACGATCCTCATTAATGAATTATTTCCGAATATCTCTCCGATATCTCAAGTGCAAGCTCAGAACATTATGAAACAAGCGATAGATACCGAACCCAGCGAGACGATACCTCAAACTTGCGTGCCATGATAACTAATATCTAATGAAGGCACCTTATCAAATACAGATTATCACAGTGAAGTAACCAAATCCAAGCTCGTTATAACTAATTTGTTGTCGAATTTCACGTACCGGAGACCCGTTTTGCAAACTGCCTGAGGTGGATTAGAAATGCAAACCTACCGAATTGATTTGACAGTGAAATGAGCAACATTTGGAATCCGTGAGCTGTGCAGATGTTTGATTTCGCGTGAAAAAGTGAAAATATTGTTGTTTGAAAGATGAAGGTATTCAATTGAGGTTTTTATGATTGGTCGAACTTTCCTTAGAGCATAATTGGAAACAGGACATAATGGAAAACGATTTTTATTATTTTTTCGACAGTTTTTATTGTCAATTAAGTCGTTAGGCATTGGTTGGCCTTCCAGAAACTGTAATCATTTAGATCTTTCGTTCCCTACTCTAATAATTCATGAAAACCCAAGTAGGTCGTCAATGGCGTTGATGAAACAGACAACCTTCTTAGGAGACTTGGCCGTAACCTCTTTAAAGGTCCAGGACCTGTTACCCCATATGAATTGTTCTGAGGCAAGTCAGCTCTGAAAACTCGCATACCATATGTTCAGCTGTATCTGCTTCTGATCCACAAAGCCTGCAAATCTCATAATTGGCATAATTGAAACATTTTTTTAGGAGGAAACGAACAGACAATTTCAGTGACCTCTGATCGTTATGTCCACATGATTCAGGAGTTTTTCTTTCAAGGACTCGGCGAAATCTTTTGCGGCATCAAGCGATTTCGTATTTTCCGTAGAAGAATACTAGGTCGAAAGTACTTCATGACATTCAAGTAGAAAACTTAATCAATCAAGAGGTGTTTAAATTTCTTTAATCTAATGGAGTGTCATCATAGCAAAAATGGAGAAGCACAAAAAGTCCAGGAACCAAATTTTCCAATAGAAATACTTTCATTCATCAATCAAATGGAAGGAGATTCTTCCATCTACTACGTGTCAAGCTATAGGCAACTCATTTACTCTACACCATTTGGTGTATCTATCGAGTACTCGAATTCCGAACACCGAATTCGAATTATTTATACAAAGGTGTGATATAATATAGAATATTGCCATACGAAAAATATCTATTTATAAGATCCACACAAAGGGTTTTCCAATAAAAAGTGTTATTTTGATATTCAAAAAAATGCCATTTTTCAATTTAAATGATCGGATGTTTATTTCATCATAAAGAAGAAGCTATGCCGTTAATAGTGGAAACAAACATCAGGCAGATGATCGCCACAACCACGCTTACAGGACCATATCCTTTCAATGAAATTTTCCATAAACAAATCGCAAAGTGTCTGCCCTATGTCATCGATAGCCTCACGAATTCCATCTTTGAGGTATTGGCGTAGACCTTCTCTTTCACGTGTCCCCAAAGGAAGAAGTCGCAAGGGTTTAAATCACAAGATCTCGGTGGCCAATTGCGATATCCTCTTCGAGAGAAAACACGGTCCGAAAACTTTTTCCGCAAAAGATCAATGGTTTATTTGCTTGTATGGCACATAGCGCCTTCTTGTTGAAAGTAAACGTTGTCCAGATCGATACTATCCAATTTCGGCCATAAAAAATCATTAATCGTCTCTCGACTGCGCAATCCACTCACCGTTACTGTCGCTCTAGCCTCATTTTCGGAAAAGTAAGGTCCAATGACTCCGCCAGACCATAAACCGCCCACCAACAGTCACAGTTTCATTGCACATCACTAACTTGTCCCAACAGCTCGAATTTTTCACCAATTTCCTTATTGCGGTCCGACAAGGTCAAGTCGACCCAAACATGTTCAAACCAAATGCATTCTTGAAGCGTGTATCGTTCCATTCTTATTAATGGCGTAGTTTCTACTTGTGAAATATCAAAGAATAACAGCTTCAAACGTGACATATGCAAAAATAGCGGGCTATTCAAAATAACACCTCTTATTGGAAAACCCCTTAGGGGATCATCACTCATGGATTCAAATATCAGTATTCTGTCCTTAATATCGAAATCATTTCGGAATAATGATGAAAAACTTGTGACAAACTTATGTCAGTAAAATTCTACGAAGCAACTCATGTAACCTCGTAAAAAACCCAAACTTCAAGTCACCTAAAAACTCACAAAAATGAACAACAGAATACCAATTTCCCATAAACGAACAATATGCGGTACACTTGGAACAAGACCGAATTCCCTGAACCAATACGGCATGCAAATAACCCCAAATTACCGAAGAAGGATTTTAAACAGCCGGCATGTTTGCCAGTGGCCCGGACAAGTCGAAGGACACTCATCAGACAAGAGCATCGCATTGACGACCTGGTGGCACACATTGCCGATGCCTCACATGGTAACGGTGGTCTTGGCCGGATTCGGTTCTTTGAATTCGATACCTCGAAAGATCGACAAATGGTGTTGGTGTAGAGGAAATAAGTTGCCTGTAACTTTGCACGTAGTTGATGGGAGATTCTTCTTCGATTTGATTCATGAATGAGAAAATTTTGTTCCTTGACTTTTCACTCATCATTATTTTTGTGTCACTTGTAGGTTTTCGCGTTTAAATACCTTTTGATTCATTTACATATTGATGAAGGTTTTTTCCATTATCCGACTGATTCTGATTTTTGTGTGGAGCTTATAAATAAAAGGTTTTTCAATAAGAGGTGATATTTTGATATTCAAAAAATGAATGATCGGATGTTTATTTCATTATAAAGAAGAAGCTATGCAAAAAAATAACGTCGGGCAAATGACTACCACGACCACGACCATATCCCTTTAATGAATCCATAACCAAATCGCAAAGTGGCTGCCTTATGTCCTCGATAGCCACACGAATTCCATCTTTTAGGTCTTGAATTGACGCTAGGCTATTGTAAACCTTCTCTTTCACGTGGCCCCAAATTAAAACGTCGCAAGGTGTTAAATCACAAGATCTCGGTGGCCAATTGTGATCACCTCTTCAAGAAATAACACGGTCCGGAAATTCTTCCCGCAGAAAATCAATGGTTTCATTGCTCTGTGGTACGTAGTGCCGTCTTGTTGAAAGTAAACGTTGCCCAGATCAATACTATCCAATTTCAGCCATAAATGACGTTTGTGGAATGCCTAATTCCAAAGAACGACGTGGAATGGACAAAACCTGGGTTTTCTTCAACACTTTCGGCTACATCAGCAATATTCTCGGCTGTTCTTGAGCGACGTGCGCGGGTTTTATTCTTCACATCACTAACTTGTCCCTACAGCTCGAATTCTTTCACCAATTTCTTTATTTCGGTACTGCTGTAGCCGTTGAAGTTGTAGTGTTGAAGAAAACCCAGGTTTTTCTTTTCCTCGTCGTCTTTGCAATTGGGCATTCCACAGGCATAATTACAACGTATTTTGCATGAAGATTCTTCTTCTTCTTAAGGCTTATAAAGTTCAGTTAACACAAGAACTCAAGCCGGCCGATCATCAACAACGTTGTGTCTTTGCTGATACATGAAAATGATCCGGAATTCCATCGAAAAATCATCTTGAGTAATGAGCCCCATTTCCACCTCGGTGGCTTCGTCAACGAGCAAAATTTTCGCGTCTGTGGCTCGGAAAAAAGATTTATTATTGAAAAGCCTTTCTCTCCTCAACGTGTGACTGTTTGGTGCAGTTTATGGTCCGGCGGAGTCATTGGACCCTCCTCTTTCGAAAATGACGGTGAATGGATTGCGCTATCGAGAGACGATTAATGATTTTTTATGGCCGAAATTGAATAGTATTGACCTGGACAACGTTACTTCCCAAAAAACGGCGCTACGTGCCACACAAGCAACGAACTATTGATAGTTCCGGGCTCAAAGAGGTGAGATCACAATTGGCCACCGAGATCTTGTGATTTAACACTTGCGACTTATTCCTTTGGGGTCAAGTGAAAGAGAAGGTCTACGCCAATATCCCAGCAGAAATGTATGGGGAACCATTTTCTGAAACTGTAAAAATATACATGCTATATTGTTTGACATACGAGAAAGTTTGTAAAGCGTACATATTTCGGAATAAAATATAGGTAGGTATGAATAACTATTATAGTTTTCGTTTGAAACTTGCATAAAGCAACATTGTGATTAAGCAACTTCAACGATTCATTTTCTATTTCCACACAAAAATTGAAACTTATTTTTATTTTTCAGTCATGATTGATTGATATATTTTATTCAGAAACAATATACAGTTCGAAAATATCAAAATTAAATTAAATTTTAAATTGATATATTCTCGGAATTCGCAGTCGAATACGCCCATTTTGAGTACCTATTTCATGTATAGTATAAACGTATAGGTCAATGCGTGGAATGTTTTCAAAGGGCAGCAGGACTAACATTTTTCATGTACTGCACCTACACGTCAGACAAAAGAAGAATACTCCTGCAGCTTGAAACAAGAGCGCAAAAACTTGTTATCTGGAAATTCTGCTATAGTTACGATGTGAATCTGAAAAAATTAACATTGGGGAGGAACGCTATGGAAAAAAATGGGCATCCGAAAAATCAGCTGAAAAGCTCATATATGCGAGGAAAATATATTTCATTTCAAAGAGAAAAAGGATTTACTAGGAAAAATACGTATATCGGATTTTTATTCTGAGCATACACACACTGTTCTATATACAGGATGTCTACTGTACAAAAGTTGATATGTCATTCGAGAGTACACTAATTGAGGTACTATCAACTGAAGAGAAATCGTGTGCATAATTATCAATATTTCATCGAAAAAACCATTGGTAAAATAGGACTGATTTTGCTAACTTCAGATTCGCGATATTCTTCTTCTTACCACGCCTGTAATAAAAGTGTTTTCTGCGCACAGACTCTCATCTTGTAGCAAATTTATTGCCCTTTCCGAATATTTGGTCAAATTTGATGAGACTACAAGGAAAACTGAATAATGATCATTTTTGAGGAGAAAGGCGAAATATTTCGTGAAATCAAAAAATGTCAAACTAAAGAATAACCGTCAAACATATTTTCGACCTTGTGTTATATGACATTTTTTGTTGCAAATCACTTGTATAATCACCTCTCGAAGTTTGTCTACTTCAAAAGTAGACACCCTGTATATTTCATGAATAATGAAAGTGAGGATGATGTATCTAGAATCATCCTAAATTTTTTCGTGACAGTAGAACTTTTTCAAGGTGAATGAAATATTTCAAAAGATTCAGTCAGGGAATGGAGTATTAGGACATAAATTCATCACTGAATAGTACCAACATTAAATAATGAAATTTATCCTTGAAATCTGTGTAAAACTAGAAATTCTCAGTTGTAATTTAACTAGTGCAATGAAAATTATCGAAAATTTTGGGAAATATGCTAGAATGCAAGTTAAGTTGAAAAAGAGCACGAGTGCGCGGAGCGCTCGAGTGCCTTTTACAGTTTAACTTGCATGAGAGCAGATTTGTCAAAAAATATCGATTCGAATCTTACGGCAACGAATACAAAAAAGTCAAAAACGTCAGTATGGAGACAATTTCAAGAGTTTTGTGGCGAAAGAAATCACTTATTAGAACGAGGAACTTCGGTGGAAAAAATTGCCTTCATTCTAAAGGACTGGGCAAGCAATATGCGCAAGAAGGATGGATCCTTTTATAAGAAAGTATGGTAAAAACAATGTGGAAACTTGTTCAGGAAAAATATTGCAAAGATTTCGGCATTACAATAGATCCATTAATGATGTGAGATTCAAATCGGCTAGGGGTGCACCAGATGCTGCGCGCAAAATATTACAATTTAAACGTTCATAATTACGTCTGCATTTATTTTAAAGGACCTGATAATTTTGCACAAGTGCGAATTATCGATAATTTGCACTAATGCAAAATTATCGCCTAATTGTATGCTCATTGGCTAAAACAACAATAAAAAATCAGTCGGAACATTGTTGTCTGTCGAATTAACAGATGAATAAAATTTCGAAAAAATTTTCTCGATAAATTAAGACAGGATGAATGAATCAATCTCATAGACATAATTTTTCCTAGAGCCATTTGATACTCCAATTTTTAACTCAGATCCCAGAACGGGGTCGATTTTTCAATATCAGGGGCAATTTAGTCCGGTTAATGTTCCTTTTAATTACTGAGCGTTTGTTTACATGAATCGAGATTGAAAGAGACACCATCTAATTTAACTCTGCTCGTCATATTCTTTCCGTCAGCAGATTTTCATCCATTCCTGAATTATAATCGTTTGAAATAATTATAGTTTGTTTATTGGGTTGTGTAATTGTTTCACTTGTTTTAATTGTTGATATCGTGTTGAAAGAAGAAATTGTAGGTTTTTTGTGTAGAAAGCGAATGATTGTGATTGGATATAAAATGTTAACAATATTCGGCTTTTTTGATGGGTGTTAAATTGGTTAATCTGGGTCTTGATTTCATTACTATTCATGAATGATAATATTATTTTTTGTCATCATATTTAATATCTTGGCTTACATTTCTGAGAACCTCATCTAATTTAAACAACGCTCATCGTATTCCTATTCCTGTCGTCAGCAGCTTTTCATTCATTCTTGAATTTAACTCGTTTTTTGAGATGATATAATTGTTTATTGGGTTTTGTGTAATTGTTTTAATTGTTGTTTTTTTGTGTAGAAAGCGAATTATTGGCATAGGATATAAAAGTGATATAATTTTGGGTGTTTTGATCTCTTTTTTTGGTGTTAATTGTTTAAAATGTTTAATGATTTACGTACTACTTGAAATCATTGAACCATCAAAAATAATTTATCTTGTTGTTTTAACACGACTGATGTTTCAGGTTAGAATTGATGAGGGTATTTTTTTCCTTTATTGATCATTTTGAGAGCTCGTTCTACTTAAACGAGTGCTTTATTCGTTCGCTCAAATGTCTGTAATTCAACATTTTAGACCGAAAAAGGTCTCGAACGATCTCGTCAACAATTTATTCGATTCGCGTGGAATTCATTTTGGAGTTGAAGATTCTCATATAGAATATTCATGCGAAATTTTAAAAGAATCGCATAATCAGAATCATGGAATTTAATTTTTTTCCAATCATCTGTTTTCGGAATAATTCATAATGTGTCCATTTTGTCGAGGAGAAATTCGCTGTAAAATGATCAGATCCAATTCAAAGCAGTACGCAAACATTTTAGGGAGATACTTTGATAAAGGGTTTTCCAAAAAGAGGTGTAATTTCGAAGAGCCCGCTATTTCGGTAGATGTCACGTTTGAAGCTTTTATTTTTTTTACATTTGACAAGTGGAAACTACGCCATTAATAAAAATGGAACAATACACGCTTCAAAAACGCATTGGAATTATTAAAATTCACTATAAAAATGGTGAAATTTGGGCAGAGACGATTTGTAAAACTCGAATATTTTTGGGTCGTCCGTGAAGCCCCTTGTCGGACGGCAATGAAGAGGTTGGTGGAAAAATTAGAGTAGGTGGGACAAGTTAGTGATGTGAAGAATGAAACCGTGGACGTCGCTCAAGAACAGCCGAGAATATTGCTGCTGTAGCCGAAAGTGTTGAAGAAAACCCAAGTTCGTGCATTCCTCGTCGTTCTTTGGAAATTATGGCCGAAATTAGATAGTATTGATCTGGACACGTTTACTTTCAACAAGACGGCGCTACATGCCACAAAAGCAACGAAACCATTAATCTTTTGCGGGAAAAGTTTCCGGGCCGTGTTATCCCTCGAAGAGGTGATCACAATTGCCATCGAGATCTTGTGATTTAACACCTTGCTACTTCTTCTTTTGGGGCACGTGAAAGAGAAGGTTTACGATGTTTAAGGTGTCGATTCAAGACCTCTAAAATGAAATTCGTGAGGCTATCGAGGACATAGACAGCCACTTCGCGATTTGTTTATGAAAATTTCATTTAAAGGATATGGTCCTATAAGCGTGGTCGTGGTGGTCATTTGCCTGAATTTATTTTTCAATATAACGGCATACCTTCTTTTTCATAATGAAATAGACATCCAATCATATACATTGAAAGATGACATTTTTTCTTTGAATATCAAAATAACACCTCTTATCGAAAAACCTTTACAATCATAGAAAGGCTATCGTCTTTTCTTCTGAAAATGTTTATTTCAATCGCATCATCTCAAAATCCTTGAAAAAATTATAGTTATGAAGACTGTTTCATATTTTCAATTCCTCTTCTCAGACATACACAGAATTTAACTACCTCCTTCCTTCCATAAGCAAGTAAGTGAAGTATTTCAGTTCAAACTAATTTTATCATCTCCTTCTCAAAACAGCCAGCAGAAAAGACACAAAATGGTGGAAATTTGGCAGAGACGGTTCGTAAAATCTTACAATCATAGAAGAGGCTATCGTCTAATTCTTCTGAAAATGTTTATTTCAATCGCAATTATCTCAAAACACTTGAAAAAATGATAGTTATGAAGATTGTGTCATATTTTCAATTTGTCTTCTCAGACATACACAGAATTTAACTACCTTCTTACTTTCATAAGCAAGTGAAGTGTTACAGTTCAGACTAATTTTATCATCTCCCTCTCAAAACAGCCAGCAGAAAAGACCCAAAATGACTGAAACCACTCAACTCCTTACCATATCTCACTCCAGATCTCACATCCTGAAGGTAAATCATGCTGCAATATTCATCCTACTCCTCTAATCTTTTCATCCCTGCCATATTCTATTCATGTTATGGCACGCTTCGTTAGAAGGAGAGATTATATTTTGCTGAAATCGCTGCCAGGCTGATTGACGAGCTGAAATGAGCTTCTGTCACACGAGACAGACTATATTTCATGCGAGAATATTGAAATTATATTCGCTTCTTGAATCTTGAGTTTGAGTATTCGATGATGCTAAAATTCTTTTTGTAAATGTGACTGTGGAGATTAGATAACCGGTAGATAGAAATCTAAAAACTGCGAAGTGAAGTTTTTTTGTGTGGGAGTTCAAATTGATACTTAATACATATAGTCCCTGGGCCAGCGCCTGTTTTTCATAATGATTAGCAACAATCTGAATATTTGTGAGTAGCTTCAATTTGACGAGACGCCCAACTTTTTCCTCTACGAAAATTCTCGATTGTTTACAAGGAAATGTGAGGGCTAATACAGTATGGAGGCGTCTAAAGTGTTAAATGGGTGAATGTTCAAATTTTATTACTGACAGCTACTTTATAAAATTAATCTTGAAATAATTTTATTACAATTGAAAACAATAATTGTCCTACAAAAAGTATGATTCTTTCAAAGTGTCCCCCACTCCCAACATATATCAACAACTAGGTCTAAAAAAATATTATTAACCGGCTGATTTTTTCACTGTTGCTTAGCAAATATATTCCTTATGAATTAGTCACATTGTCCTACAAATTGAGGTGCACGTTTTTCCAGTCCTACGCTCAGAAATTGTACCATAGAACCCACAATTAGAAATGATTACTAACAATTGATAATTTCCGAGCGTAGGACTAGAAAAACGTACCACTCAATTTGTAGGACAATGTGGCCAGTTCATAAAAGAAATACTCGCTAAGCAACAGTGAAAAAATCAGCCGGTTAGTAATAATTTTTTGAGACCTAGTCGTTGCTATTTGTTGGGAGTGGGGGACACTTTGATAGAATCATCATTTTTGTAGGACAATTATTGTTTTCAATTTGTAATAAAATTGTTTCAAAATTTTATTATAAAGTAGTTGTAAGTAATAAAATTTGAACATTTACCCATTCAACACTTTCAATTCAATTCAGTCGATACTTTTCTCGGGAAAAATAAAAACTTACAAGCATTTATGACCACTGTTTATTCCATTTCATCAAATGAATATTCTAGGATATTGTTTATAATCAAAATTGGTTTCTTTTTGTGAAATTAAAATATTACGGATATAATTTTTTCCGTAAATTAGTAATTAGACCTTCAGAAAGATTTATAGAACATCTTTATCTCCTTTCATAGACAATGTCTTAGAATATTCATTCTATGGAACACTAAGAAACGATGAAATAGAATCAAAAGTGATGCTTGTAAGTTTTTATTTCCTCCGAGAAAAGAAAAGACTGTATCGAAATTTTGCAGGAGACTTTTTTTCTATTGAATTGGATGAGAAACCATAAGAGAATTTCATTCTTCCAAAATCTATCCCACGAAAAAATATTTCGAATGAAAATCATGAGGGTTGTTATTTTCAACCCCTGATAATAAAGATATGAGATCTGAAAAATTTGTGTGAGTCTGTGAGTAACATCTACTTGGTGCTTCATATTATGTACAGTTTTATGACTATGCTGTATGTTTTCAAACAGCAGTAAAAAAAATTAAAACTGTCAACTTGTCATCGCCTTCCAAAGGCTGTATCTTAGAAGAGGTGTCGATGTCGAAAAAAATCATATAAACTTTCCCTGCTTATTTTCATCAAGGAATCATCTCCCTGTATATCTACCCTATTCCACTCGACTACCCATAAAGTACATCGCCATTTGCTGGAGAAAGTGGAAGACAAATTAGAGTCAATTTCTCACAATCTTCAGATGCTCAACGAATGAGTCAAGTTCGTTTTCGATTGGGCCACTTTACGTCCGGAGCTTACTACAGTAGGTCAAAGCGTAAATCATCGTGATATACCTGTAGGATAAATTGTTTTCAGGTGGATCACATCTCTTAAATAATCTCTGATCTCATTGGAAAGTGTGTTTTCTATTGATTTCAATAATATGATTAAGATTATTGTCTTTGTGATTTTTGCTGTTGGTCATCAACGATGAGTCATCAGAGAAAATCTATTAATTGATTGAAAGTATTGATTTACGAGGTCAGAAACAGTTGGATTGCAGATGTTACCAAGGATATTGTTTATTGAAAGAATGAGCACTTTATTTCCTGAATTTCACTGGAAATTATGACAATTTCTTTGAAAATCGTTCAGTTATTGTTGCATTAAAAATGTATGTTGGCTATGCATTTCTAGAGAACTTTTATAGGTTTTCAATCCCTGTTTCTGAAACAGAAACAATGTCAACGTCAATTAGACTACAAATGAAAAAAGACACAATTCCAAAGATTTTCCAAGTTTGTCTGAAAAAGGAGTCTGATAAAGACAGCAAAACGTTATGTTATCCTTTTAATTTCTTTCTTTTTTTGTTTACTGTTAGGTTAGGTTAGGTTAGGTTAGACACAATTCCAAAGATTTTCCAAGTTTGTCTGAAAAAGGAGTCTGATATAGACAGCAAAACGTTATGTTATCTTTTAATTTCTTTCTTTTTTGTTTACTGTTAGGCGGCAATTTTTTCAAACCCAATTTGCTCCTGAGAAATTAGTGCAAGGATTTACTCAGGAGCATTTCATCTTAATTAAAATTTTTTCAATTGTTTCTGTTTCAGAGTGAAAACCTAAAAAAAATTTCTAGAAATGCATATTCCTCCCAGATTATATTTCATTTGATATCTCTATTTTGCATCATTGAATTGACAGATAAATAAATATATGACAGGAGAGTTCCGAGAACCAACAAAATGAAATAATGAAATATAGACATGAAACTTGTGTGAATCAGAGATACACACGATTAAAATGATTTGTATTTACCACAAAATTGCAGAAAAAACTTTCAAAAATCAGTCTTCATCTAACTTTAAATATTAGGTATAGGCATTCAAACAACTGGTTTATGAATCGCTACATTAAAACACGAGTTGATTACAAGATTTATGAATTAAGTATAAATTTTTCATTGAAACGCTTTTTTATTTTGCATAAATATACATTTGTTTTGATGTGAATTTGTGTATTTCGGTAGAGTTGTAATATTATTTGTATTGCATCTGAATACTTCATATTCGGTTGCACATTCAAATATCAAAAATTGATCAATAATTGACAATACGTAAAACCCACCTTTTATTTTGAGGGCGACGAGATGAAAATTATAAATATAGGTTTTTTCAACATAATACATATTTCCCTGATGAATCCAGTCAAATCAAATGCTTTATAGTTCAGCATTCAAAGAAAAACTTCCAAATATCTGTCTCGAAGATACTCGTTGTCCCATAAAAACATAAATACCATTCATTACTCCCTATGCACACAAGCGTACAATCTCTAGGTTTTCCGTGTCCTACTACGTGCTATCAGAATACCCAAGAAGAAAGTAAAAAGTAAACGCTTCAGATGTGCGAATAATAGACATCCACGCTATGCAAATGTTAGGTGAGTTTCATGTAAACATCAAATTGACACACATTCCGCGAACAGCTAATTAAAAGTCGATTCGTTGACTCGGTTGCCTATTTCAGGTGAAATTGCAATTTCCTTATCATGTCCTGTCTTCATTTTTACTTGGTTTCGATGTAACTGTTTCCAACTCTCACCATAGCCATTCGACATCTTCGACGAGGTGGAGATAATCAAATATTCCTTTTACTTGAGTGGAATTCTGCAATGATTGGTTTTATCAGAATAGCAATGCAGCACTGGCTGTTCGCTATTTGTGGCATTTGTAGGTTTCTTTGAGTGGTTTCTTCTTGACTATTTTTTTTCAGTTGCACCTTCAAGATATTCAGCCGAAGCAGATGAAAGGAAAAAAATTGCTTTGATGAAAAAAGCCAGTTGTTGTGAATATTTCAACAAATTGTCTCAAGAAACCCTTACATTTAATCATTCCACTTTGAGTAGCCAGATTTCTCTCTCCCTTTCTAGCTAGTGTGTTAGCATCTTCGTTGCCGTCGTTGTGAACGCGGAGAAGCAGAGAAGACAATAGAACTTCTGATAAATAATTGTCCCATATTTGAATTTCAGGGTGGTTTAAGGGCTAGGTACACATGTCGTTTCTGAATTGGGTGGTTCATTTGAAATCGATTTAATAGAGTTTCAATAGTTTCATTTTGCTGTTCCTTCTTTCTGCTTCGATTTTTTCGTTTCAGATCAGAATTCCGAAGGCATCTTGGAGAGGCTTACCGGTTGAATTCAATAGAATAGAAATCAAATAGTTTTAAGGTGATAGTTTTGTTGGAACGGCAAGAAAAGGTTTTTTCAACCGAGGTTTTTCCCTGAGCTCTGGTATGATGCGAAAAAATAGTATGGTACCTCGTTTTGCATTAACCTCAGTTAGGGATTTTGTTTTTGTTTTATGTATTGTATTTTGTTAGCTCTTGATTTCTAAAAAATATACAGATTTGAAAATTCACATCTGAAACATACGATATACAATTAATCAGACAGAGCATTCTTCCGTCTAGTTTCACAGATGAATAGTCGAGATAATTACGTGCTGTGACTGAATGAATTCAGTTGACTTGTTGCAATAACCTAGTCTTGTGTCTTTCTCATCGCAGTATAGTAGGGAACCTGCAGTACATGTATAGAATTATTTCATTTGTCAGGCTGCCAAAATACTTTATTCAAGTATTTACTGTTCCCTACCATACTTGATGATTCATGCTCCTCCCAACGATAAGAGAGAGACAAGACTAGAATATTGCGATAAGACAACGGAATTCAGTGTTCCAGCACGTGATTGCCTCGACTATTCATCTGTGCAACTGGACGGAAGAATTCTCTGTCGGATTCATGATATATCGTATGTTTCAGATGTAAATTCCAAACCTGTATATTCTTTTGAAATCAAGAGCTAACATAATACAGTACATAACACAAAAACAAAATCCCCAACTGAGGTAATGCAATACGAGGTACCATACTATTTTTTTGCACGATACCAGGGCTCAGGGAAAAACATCAGTTGAAAAAACCCTATCTCGCTGTTCTTTCAGAAATACCACTCAAAAACTATTTGAATATTGGAGGATTTCTTTTTTATTGAGTCCAACTGATAAGCCTCTCCAAGATGCCTCAAGAATTCTGAATCTGAAACGAAAAAATCGAAGCAGAAATAACGAACAGAAAAATAAAATGATTGAAACTCTATTAAATCGATTTAAAATTCACGACCCAATTCAAAAACGACTCTATAACTTCATGTGTAGCCCTTAAGCCACCCGGAAATTTTAATATGGAACAATAATTTATCAGATGTTCTCTTGTCTCCTCTGCTTCTCCCGCATTAGCAACTAGTTCAAAAACGACTCTATAACTTCATGTGTAGCCCTTAAGCCACCCGGAAATTTTAATATGGAACAATAATTTATCAGATGTTCTCTTGTCTCCTCTGCTTCTCCCGCATTCGCAACTAGGGCTTTCAATTGAATTCCACTTGAAAAGCATGCTATTATTATAAGCTTTAAGTCTATGACATCGACAGTACTTGAATAGCAGCGTGACTATCATAATGGATCACTATGCCACACTCTTGATAGTTTCCTTTCAGGTTTATCGCTATGCATCTCTCATTTGCAAGTATTCCTGCCTGAGAAACGCGAACGCATAGGAGCCTAACGATAATGTATACTTAGTTCTTGACCAGTATTCTCCAAAACTGTCACTTACCGTGGTTTTAGAACCCCCTGTATGCTAGTGGGTGTCATTTACTTTGAAGTGTTGAGTAGTGTGGTCGCTTTTTCAGGCTCCCTATAAAGAATAATCATCTTTCATGGCACCCTATTGGAAACTTTCAAGTATTACATACTAAATGCCATAGAAACCTTGCAGAAATAAATGCTCCTCAGTAATTTTACTGACAGGTTGCTGCTCTCAAAGAATAGTATTGAAGAGCGTTTCTTCTATGGAGGAAACTTGAAACGCTATAGGGTTTTCCCATAGAGATAGGGTAGTATAGAGTTGACATCATTGAAATAAACGTTGTATCAGATCCGCCATATTACTACCACCTTAACGTCAAATTTGACAATCGTTGAATTTTCTGGAAGAATTGTGAGTCTTGCGCCTTTTTCTAGTTAAATTGTGATTGTTTCTGCTTAATAATATACAATAAAATGATATCGTGTGCTGTAAGGCTTTCTTCAAGCAGAGAAAAGACAGATAAGGAAAAAATTAGAGGAAAATATATCACAGATAGAGATGAGTACTGAACAGATCCGCATTCGAAATGTTTGCAAGTCTGTCTTGGTAATCTGATATCTTTTTATATGTGTATATTATCGCCTGAAGAAAAATGGTTTATTTGATATTCAGTTGACCTTATGTGAACAGGTTTCCTAAACACCCTATACGTCGTATTTTTGGGGTGAAATTTGTGAACAGAAGAAACTGGCAACGCCATATTGGTCTCCGACTTAGCCGCGCCAAGTAGTACCATCTTTCCTTAGTCAATTGTCATAGTGTCTCCTCTATTATATCTCGATGGGTTTTCCACACCACATATTCCAGTATAATTTCTCCCAAACTGAAAAAGTGACATTTCTCAATATTTTCCAAGTTCAACTAACAGAATCGATAACATAAGAATTTTTCAATTATCAATCATTGTAATAGCTGCTATGTTCAACTTCTACACCCACTATACTGTCCTCTCATAATCCATTAACGAGTTCTAACACAGTGAAATTGCAAATTAATACAACAAACGTTTCTATTTATATCAAGGGACAACTAACATTGTAGATATCCCCGAATAAATTATAATTATTCCTCTGTCCACCACATCATCCTAGGATTATACTATTGCCTCAAAGAGATACAGTATAATTGATAATTCATTTCCTATTATGTCTGTTTCACATGGTTACTACCACATTGTTTGTTGAATTGATTATAGGGTATTTAGCTTATGGCAGTTATTCTAGTTTGAATGGGATTATGAAGTACTAAAGCAAATGGACCTAAATTGTGAAATCAGTAATGGGTTTAGAATAATTCTTTGGGCGGCAGAGTAAAAAGACTAATTTCCATGCATTATGTGGAAACGGAAAAGTGAATTTTGAATTTCATTATCGAAACTTTCTCTGTTATGTTGGTATACATACGTTTAGCTATCTTATGTAAATAATGAACATTTTCTTCTGAAACATCCTCGAATCATTATTCGATTGAGGTGGAAAAGCATTTTGAGGGTAAATTTCAAGATGATCGCATAATCAGAAGCAGATAATGTGATTTTTTTCTGAGTTCTTTATCATTTCAGATGAATCAGAATTGGTCATTTCGATCGAGCTGAAATTTGCAGTAAAATGTTCAAAACCAATTCAAAGGAGTATCCAAAAAAATTGTGGGAGTTCCATTGACACAACCATAAGAAAGTCTATCGTCATATCGAAAAAAAATAATATTTCCATGAATAAACTTCCGATTTATCTAATCAAAATTCTAATGATGATCAGGACTTTCAGAAAAAATAAGAAGAATTGGTTCCAAATTCAACATAAGAACTGTTTTCAAAATACAAAATGATTTGAGATTCGTTCTAAACAGAACGAAACCAATGAATGAGACCCAGCAAATTTTATAGAAAGAACAATTTCAAATTTAGAACAAAAAATATCCAATCAAAATTCTAATGATGATCAGGACATTCAGAAAAAATAAGAAGAATTGGTTCCAAATTCAACATAAGAACTGTTTTCAAAACACAAAATGATTTGAGATCCATTCTAACCAGAACGAAACCAATGAATGACACACAAAAATCAAAAAATTGTGTTAACCATATTCCCTGTATATGTGGAAAATCTTATACAGGAGAGACATCAAGACCTTTGGAGATAAGAAAACGGGAACATAAGAACAACATCAAAAATAGAGAGATTACAAGATCACAAATCGCTGATCATGTACGTTCAAATAGTGTAAATCATATGATGATCTGGAATAACACAAAGATCCTAATGACGGAATCTGATAATTATAAAAGGAAAATTAAGGAATTCACATGTATTTTGATAGATGAAGTAGATAATTTGGCTAATTGTTCTGTTGGAATAGATCGTATTTGGATTGATTTATTGAAGAAAGAAATGATATCAGGAAATTTCAAAATTAAATAAATCAACATCTCTATATATTGACAACTTTAAATGTCAATTAGACTGCAAATGAAAAACACAAATCTGAAGATTTTACAAGTTTGTCTGAAGAAGGTGTCTGATATAGACAGCGAAACGTTACATTATCCGTTTCATTTATTTCCTTTTTCAGTTTTACTATCAGGCAACAATTTTTTCAGAACCATTTTGCTCCTGACAAATAAATATTAAATAATAATAATAATAAATAAAAAGTGCAAAGATTTTCGCAGGAGCACTTCCTCCTAATTAAAATTTTTGGGAGTGAAAACCTTAAAAGGTTTTTTGAAATTCATCTATTGAGTTTATCGATATACACATTTAATTTTTTGAATAATTCCAGAATATAATTCCGATAGTTCTCAGAATTTGCACTATTCTTAATACTTAGTTTCAAGTTTATACGAAATTTTGAGGTGATAGCTTGATTGATCCACCAGTGAACGAGCGTTCAAAAGCACCTGCTCAGGACTTCCCTCAAATTTGATTTCTCAAATTAACTGAATTCAGTTGAGTCAACGCATGAGTATTTAAGTTGTAGCTGGATTCGATCTATCCTGAGAATACCACGATGTTAACAACGTTCTGCCAGAGAAATAACAGGTCAATAATTAGCACCATCTAGGAATTAATGTGTAACGTTATCTACCGGTTTATTTTTCTCCTACATGAAACTCAAACTGATATAAATTCTTGGGTATATCTAAGCTACAAGAACATCAAGTGAGTAGTGACACACTTATCGAAATATACATCCAAGAAGATATTCGTTGGATTGAATGAATTTCTTCCTTTGCGATGAACGAATCATGGTTAATACAGTGATTGATATGTATTGCTTCATATGTGCTACTTCTATGAACAGAAGACCCTATTCGTTGAATATTTAACATGTCTTTTTTCGTGACGACATTGAAAACACCGCACTTTAGACCATTAGTTTACTATATGTAAATAATCAGAACATTTGTAGGGAAAGTTCCTACAGATATAATTTGCCATAAATATCTCGTTTTCAATGATTAAAGTAACATATTATGTGTCCATACAGATAGGATAGTATAGAGTTGCCATCATTGAAATAAACGTGGTATCAATCTGCCATATTACTACCACCTAACGTCAAATTTGACAATCGTTGAATTTTCTGTAGGAATTTTGATTTTTGCGAGTGTTTCTAGTTGAATTGTGATTTTTTCTTCTTAAAAATGTACAATAAAATGGTATTGTACACTGTAAGGCTTTCTTCAAGCAGAGAAGAGAGAGATATGAAGAAAATTAAAAGAAAAACATATCACAAGTAGGGATGAGTACTGAACAGATCCGCATTAGAAATTTTTGCTAGTCTGTCTTCGTAATCTGATATCTTTTATATGTGTATATTATCGCCTGAAGAAAAACTGTTTATTTGATATTCAATTGACCTTATTTGAACAGGATTCCTAAAGACCCAACACGTCGTATTTTTTGGGTGAAATTCGTAACCAGAAAACAATGGCAACTTAATTCAACCCTGAACTTTCCCCCATATTGGTCCCGGACTTAGCCCCGCCCAGTGGTACTATTTTTTCTTACTCAATTGTATGTCATAGCGTCTCTTCTCTTTTATATCTCGATGGATGTGTCATATCATAACTGTACAACTTTTCTTGAACACAAATAAGTGGCTTTGCCTCTATTGATTTTCTGATGAATGAATTCTATTTCTATTGAAGAAAATGCGTCAAGAGCAAAGACACCGAAGGTTTTTCCAATATAGATTGTATACTCGTATATCATCTCAGATAAAATATTCAGGACAAGCAATAGTCTGACAGCTATGAGATATGAGATTTCGATCTATTATGTTTATTGGAGCGGAGTTTTGATCATACTGCAATCGCGTCACATATAATATCAATTTGTCTTTTCTTGAGTTTATTCAGTAAAACACGAGCAAAAATAAAGTGAACGTAATTGAATGGATTTGTTTTTTTTCGATTGTTGTTTATTATTATTTTTCACCTGAAATTCTTCATCAGTGATTTCAGTCTTACTAGATTCAAAACTGGAAACTCACAAACTTTTGAGCAGAACGATTCCATGGTGTTCTGCAAGAAACAAGCGAGTAAAAACAGTCCTTGCATATTCCATCATTACGAAAAATGGAATCGAACTACACTGCGCAAAAAAATTAACGCACATTCTGAAAATCTCAATTTTAATGAAAGTGTACTCAACATTGACTTTACAACTAATTTTTCATGTTCTCTCGGGAAGGTTTTGAACGAAACAAGACACATTAAATGGAAGAAAAATTCAGTTTTTCGCCGAATCTTATGTGATAGAAGATAAATTAACAATTTTTAAAATACTGAAATGCTGATGAGTGATTTAATACTTGGTATTTCCACCCCTTGCGTTAATTACAGCTCGGCAACGACGGTTCATACTCAAAATGAGTGATCTTAAAATGTTCTGATCTAATCCTTCCCAGATTTCTCTGAGTTGGATCTCCAGTCATTAAGAGTAGCTGGATGATAATCTGAACTTCTCAGCCTTCTATTGAGGTTGTCCCAAACCTGCTCAATCGGATTGAGATCCTCTTCCCAATGGATATGCTCTCTCGCAAAATCCAAACGCGCCCTTCGATGGGTCATATTATTTGAGGCGATTTCTTATTGTCTGAGGGCTAATTTGCACCCCATGAGTTTGCTCAAGCTGATTTTGAAGCGGCGAGCGGTTGCAAACCGTTTTCTCAAAGAATAAACTCTCAAGTAATGTTCTTGAATGGCAGTTGTTACCCGTGATCTACCCTGTCTTGGTCTTCCGACATTCATACCTGTCTCCCAGAATCGCTGCAACATTCTGGACACACTTGTATGGGAAACTCCAAACCTCTCTGCAATTCTTGCACATTCCTCTTGGGTCAAATTGCATGTTTCGTGTGGCATAACGATCGAGTGTAGAAAATCAAACGGAAGAAAAACTATTGATCACTAGAATTGATCAAGAATAACTGATTTCAGAATGGGGCCAATACATTCAAAATCTGATAATCTCATCTTTTTTATGCCTGCTGGGAAAAAACATCTGTATTGAAGAAAAACGTTGAAAGTAGATAATATATTCATGCATCATTTTGATAAAAACAATTATCACTGAGAATACTTTCAGTTGTAGAATAAATTCGAGATTTCCATAATGTTCGTTAATTTTTTTGCGCAGTGTGTAATGTTTTGTACCTACTTCAGTTTTTATGATATTGCCGATGCAAATCTAACTATATTTTTCTTTCCAGATCCTAAACTACTTTTCGGAGGATACAAAATAACACCCAGATTCTGCAAACCTACAAGAAAAATCTTCAACGACACCGGTGGACCAAATGTTTGTATGTTTAATCATGAGTGCACCTTAAGACAGGGTGAAGTGGTTGGTGCATGCATGGACGGTTTTCTATTCGGAGCATGTTGCCATCTTAACGCAGGAACCACTGGTGAATTGATCAGAAACGCTTCGATGAATAGCATTAAGGAAAAACAGCCACCACCTATGGACAAGAGGCCATCACCCAGTTTACCAAGTAGCCCACCAGTAGATATAACTTCCAGTGGAATACACCACATAACACAAACTCTACTCAATCAAGACGTTCTTCAAACTATCGATAGTAATGCCATAGTTCAAGTAAACGAGAATGAAAACGGATTCAGTACATCTGGCCTTCTTGATCACCCACCACCAGATACCTCTGTTAACACTGAAGGAGTTACGCTCTTAACATCTAATGGATATTACACAAAACAACCAACAACTGAAAGTAGAAAAACAACTTCAATCATAGAACAATCTACACATCCCTATGATCGAGATACACCGCTTTTGACTGTTTCAGTATCGTCTCCTTCTTATACAGCAAAACCAATGACAACAACGTTCATTAGACCTATGTTTCACCAGAAGCCTTCAGATACTGACAAATATGTACTTGTACCAACTATAACGAAGCCGAATGATCCTTCTTTTGAAAACTACCCAGTAATCCATCTCTTAGATGATACCTCATCCACGAAACCTCTTTCTACTTCGTACATCTATAGTTCTACAGCAACAAGCTACAAGCCTTTCACTTCGAAAAAACCTCCATCTACTTCGTATGTTTTCAGTACTTCAATTCCACCAAGAAGAACAACGAAACCCCAAACAACTACTACCAAATTGAAGCCATCAACTACGAAGAAGAAGGTTAAACCAACAAAGAATACAAATAAAAAGACGACGAAACCAAGTCAGAGTTCATCAACGTACTCTGATTCAACAAAACCGTATACAGAAAACGTTTTCGAACCTACTAAAAAGCCCTCAACTTCCTACGTTTACAACTCGGTACCAACAAGACGTCCAGGTTCGACAATTGGTATAGAAGGACCTGGAATTTCTATTTCTTCTGAACCCATTCCACAATATTCGAGTAGTACAGGGTACCCTAGTCCTGCACCTACACTGATTGTTTTGAGTCCGTTGACTGAAGATGAGCCTTACACAAAACCAGTGTCACAACCACCACCGTACAGTCCTTCTTACCCTTCCACATATCAAACATCACCTACAAAACCTCCAAGAAAACCAGTTAACCACGTAACAATCAATAATCATGTCACCCAAAACATTTACCCAGGTAGTAGACCCTCAGGTGTGGGTCCATCATCTCCAGGGTATGCAGGATCCAGTGAGAAACCTTCACCAACGGTTCTAATAACACCAAAACCTAATATAGGTTCTTCTACGGGAAGACCAACACCTTTCGATGAATATGTCACTGCTGGTATAGTTGTAGAGCCCTCAGTTGATGAGCTGGTCAATTTCCCACCTGTTAGAAACCCTAACTTGAATATGTCTTCATATGGTGATAATGATGTTACAACACCTGAATTTGCTGAAGATGAGTTGTTGGATGAGAAGATGGAATCATTCGTTAATAAGATTATTCAAGGTTTACAGAGCCCTTCCAAGATCTCAAAGATGTCGTTTATAACCAGAACAAAACGAAACCGATCAAAAAGCAGGGAACGACTACCAAGAAACCAGTATCAAAACCTACGAAGCCTGCGACTACTGCTAGACCTGCAAGACCTTCTTCTACCAGGCCACTATCATCTTCAAGACCCTCTTCTTCTAGACCTTCATCTTACAGGCCGACTTCTATCAGACCATCAACCCCATATAGACCGTCAGTTCGGCCTTCCTCAGCTAGACCTTCTATACCCTCCAGACCTACTACCAACAGAATAACAACTACCAAATTAACAACACGAAGACCAACGAGGCGACCTACCAACACTGTGACGACCATCAACACCACAAGAAAACCAGCGACATCTTCTAAAAAACCATCGAAAAGTACCAGAAGACCTACTACAACAGAGTCGTTGATTGAGAAGGAGACTTTTTCCCCAACAGTATTCACTGATGATTACAGAAGAGGTGAGTATACAAATCAAGGTTATATTAGCTCCTTTCAGACACTTTCAGTTGATTTCTTTGTTTATTTATGATTAACAAAGCCATATCTTTAATAAATTCATCTCTACAGAATTTATACAGGATGAAGCAGATGAATTTGCTGATCTAGAAATTCAATGAAACAAAATGTTCAACAACAACTTTAAAGTTTATAAGATAAAGAAAAAATGATCTTAAAATCACTTGGCTTCACAGTCGCCAAAAATATTGGGTGTTTCCATCACTCGGAGAAACTTGCATGAAGGCCCTGATTTAGAGTCACATCTCAAAGAGTGAAGAGGAAGTAATCAGTGCTTTCAGCATGCGATCTGTGATGATTGAACTTCTCATTTAACACTACTAGACGTCACCATCTGTTAGTTGCTACTCGATAGCTTCTTACAAGTAGTCTTAAATATAGAATTTTTTCAATAGGATGTTGTCTCTGAGGGATATGGGACACTGATGAGGCACTGATGAGACCGGTATGTCTCCTCCCTCATTGACAACATCTTGAATAATCATCCTAGTCCGCCTGAAGAAGGTTCTGTGAGCCTATAAATTGAAGATTGTATTCATTTCGATTATTACTATTTTCAATTTATCTATGTTTCATTAAAGCTCTTGTTTAGACAGTTTTAAAATAATATCTGGCAAATGATATGATTTATTTTTACTCTTTTTTTAATGAGAGCCAACTAAATACAATACATGAAACAAAAAAGTCCTTAGCTGAGGTTGGTGCAAGACGGGGTACCATACTATTCTGGCGTATGATAACAGCTCAGGGAAAAACCTCAGTAGAAAAAACCCTCTCTCGCCGTTTTTACCAAATTGAAACTTAAAACTATTCGAATTAATACCTTCAATATTTAGATGCAAAATACTTAATTCATACTCTTGGACCAGGAGGTTGTTTCAAACCAGGTCTGGCATTCCAAGTGATGATTTTTCGAATCTCCTGTTCTTCTAAGACAGGACCCTATTGAAGGGTAATCATCTCACATACATTTAAATAGAGATATTTCATCCTAAATATCGAATTCAATTTCGGAATAATGATAAAACACGTGTGACAAAACTTATGTCAACGTAGTGAATTTACAATAGTGGGGACCCTTTGCCAGAAATAATCTTTAAAACTGTCTGACAATATACTCTGATTGATGTACTTGACGATAGATGAATAATTGAATTTTTATCCAGCAAGTTACCTTCAGATTAAGCACATAAATTTACCTTGAAAGACATGTTGATTTCTTTTGATAAGTGTCTGGTATTTGTGAATGATCTATCGAAATACTCGTAGGTTAAACAAATATTTGTACCTAATCAGTCGATAGTTTATAACTTTAACTTCCGGAAGAAAACTAAAGAGAGCTCGAACTTTATAATGCAGATTATTCACTAGTATGTCAAAGATTATAGTGAAGCACTGAACTCAGGATTAAAAAATTCCTTATGTCATTCTTCCTAATTTCACTCTATCGTCAAGATACCATTATCCCAGTCATTAAAGCTTATCGTTTCAGAATGCGGACGAAGGCCCTTGATGAAAACTGGCCGTATCGTAGGAGGCCGAGAGGCCACTTTCGGCAAATGGCCCTGGCAGGTTCTTGTCAGGGAATCGACATGGCTAGGCCTCTTCACCAAGAACAAATGTGGAGGAGTTCTCATCAGCAACAAATATGTTTTAACAGCGGCCCATTGTCAACCTGGCTTCCTGGCTTCTCTAGTAGCAGTGTTCGGAGAATTCGACATTTCCGGAGAATTGGAGTCCAAGAGATCGCAGAGTAGAAACGTGAAGAGGGTGATTGTTAACAGAGGATATGATCCGCTTACTTTCGAGAATGATTTGGCGCTTTTGGAGCTTGAGAGTACTATCAAGTTTGATCAGCATATCAGTGAGTGTTTTATTTTAGTTGTATCGGTTACAAGATTGATGAGTTGTCATTTTTTATTATGAAAATGATGAAATGCATCCATGTTTATACAGGGTGTCCCGAAAAATGTGGGGAATCTCTCGGATTCAGATAGAACATAAAATAATTCTCACAATTTTTTTTCTAGCAGCCCTCCTTACGAAGATACGACCTCCTAAATGACACACTATTTTAGTGGAATAAATTTCAATTACTTACTTCTTTCATTATTTTTTTTTCGAAAACGGTTTAGTTTATCGACACTGAACAGGAGTACCTTTTCTTTAGCTTAATGTTCAACGTATCCAAATTTGTTTTTTTAGCACCTCATCATACAGGGTGTTAAAATGCATTAAAATGTACAACCCAGTCCGCCCCTGGTAAACTGAACAAGCTAATTGAAATTTGAGTGCGGTGATTTAAGAGGTCCTTAATACTATTAATCATATCAAACTTTCATCAAATTATATCGAGTAGTTTGAAACTTATTCCACTAAAATGGATTCCCAGTGGCGTCATTTAGGAGGTCGTATCTTCGTAGGGAGGGCCGCTAGGAAAAAAATTATGGGAACTTGTCATCTTCATTTTTTATGTTCTATCTGAATCCGAGAGATTTTCCACATTTTCCGGGACACCCTGTATAATGGATAGAAGAATTCCTCTTTTATTCAGTAATTCGGAAGCAAATCTTGTAGAGCGAAATGATTCAATGAGAATTTTCTGTTATTTCCAGAAAAAATCATTTCAGAAAAAAATGATTCTTTGATTGGAATCATCGAAATAAACTAACGAATTCAAACGATAAGATTTTTAGTAGGAGAGCTGGCACCAGTTTTAGGGTAGGTATTTGAGGCAAGCTGAAAACTTGTCAGATGCCTCTCCTATTATATCCCAACTCGGGATTGCAGACCTGGCTGGTGAGTAGCGGGGCTAAATCAACCCCTACATTTTTAATGGCCTGGCAGGTAGAAAGCCCTACCGAAATGATCTGTCTTTTTGGGAATCTTATTTTTGAGTTATAAATAACACTCCATAAAAATTTCAAGCTGCCTCAAAAACATTTTTTATAATTTTTTAATTTTTTAATTTTATATTTTTGCACGCGTCTGGCAATGTTAAAACCCCGATTAAATTATCTGGCTTATTTTTTTTAGTATTTATAAAGCATTACACTGCAACATATATAAATTGCGTATTGCCTCAAATATATTTTTGGGAAAAAAATAAAAAAAATGTAGGGGTTGATTTAGCCCCGCTACTCACCAGCCAGGTCTGCAATTCCGAGTTGGGATATAATAGGAGAGGCATCTGACAAGTTTTCAGCTTGCCTCAAATACCTACCCTAAAATTCGTGCCAGCTCTCGGACTATTTGTGGTTGTGTGTTACGTACGCGTCTGCATTCATTTCATTGGTTGAAGGCTAAATCACAGTTTACAACAATGCCAACTGGCCAATCTGTTGCACTAATAATGCTTGCTCGTACGTCATCTTTGCGCGACGTTTGAACTTATGTATGATATGGAAGATTGAGCACTCAAATAACTTGAACAAAATCAACGAAACGTTAAATATAAAATCATAAAATCAATAATGATGAAATGTTTGTTTATAGATTGAAATATAATCTGGGAGAATTCTGGATTATTAAGGTTCCCACTCTCAGTCTCTGAAACAGAAATAATTAAAAAGTTTTCAATTAAGATTGAGTGCTCCTGCGAAAATCTTTGTACTTATTTGTCAGGAGCCTGAGGAGCAAATGGTTTTGAAAAAATTGTTGCCTAACAGTAAAACTACAAAAGGAAATGAACGAAAAGAATAATGTAATGTTTCGGTGTCTATATGAGACACCTTCTTCAGACAAACTTGTGAAATCTCAGAATGACAGTCAATTAGACTGCAAATGAAAAAACACAGAATTCTGCAGATTTTACACATTTGTCTGAAGAAGTAACCGAAACGTTGAATTATCTTTTTAATTTTTTTCCTTTTTTAGTTTTTCTGTTAGGCAACAATTTTTTCAAAATCAATTTGCTCCTGATAAATAAGTACAAAAATTTTTGCAGGAGCACTTCATCTTAATTAAAAATTTTTAATTATTTCTGTTTCAGAGACTAGGAGTGAAAACCTATAAAGTTTTTTTAGAAATGATATGTTTGTTCTTTTTGGTTTCATTATTTATCAATATCTAATCATTTATAAACAAACATCATCGTCGAATGCAGAATTAAACAATAAGAAGATGGCTACTGAATTCCTCTTTCTCTGTAAAATGAAATTTCCAGTATAAAAGGCTCAAAGCCGAATCAGTATAATGTTGGGATAAAGTTTCCATTACTACAAAGCGATGGTTGAGATTTCAGATAATGATCTTTTCTTCTTTCTCCAATCATACGCCTTAGAGCCAGTTTCGCTGAACAAGGATATAAGGTTTCTGATATCACCCGAATTTTGAAATCTTAGCGTAGGTGTTATTGCACGAGGTGAACAATATGTCGTCTCAGGGAATTGAATCTTTCACATAAAAAGATTCAATCACTCTTTCACGGATATTTCCCACGAAAGTGGAAAGGAAAATTGGTGGTTTTTGTCAGAAAATTCCATTGAAAAAGTTACAGGGTCATACAACATTTCCGTTGAAAAATCGACAAAATTGAAATACGTAAAGAAAAATTCACACCTTTTCCTGTTTATTCCTTTTCGATGACTTAAACTGTTTTATATCAACCTGTTTTTTTTTCTCATTGATAATTCTGTAGATAAATTCACAAGAATGGATATTCATATCGTTTAATGTTCCATTCTTTGTTTTTAGTTCCCGAGATATCTAGTACGTCTGGTCAAGCTTACTAACACCTGAAATCTGTATGGTTTAAACTTTTTGATTTGCATGATATAGAGGGTCTTGTATACCATTTGTTGAAACTAAAAGACGAAAGAAAGAGCTCAATTTATTGACTTCAACATATTAAGCGTTATAAAAGAAAAAATAACTTTCCGAAAATTAACGGTTGTATCACAAATAAATTTTATATTCCCCCAGAAAGAATAATGATGGTAAATGTGCAAGAAATAAGATAACGTGAAACTGGTTGTGAAAAATGAGGTGTAGCAAATGTTTAAGTGAAACAAAAGAGGGAAGTCTCGTGCTGACTCGGAACTATAATTGGGATATATTTTGCTCCAGCTTCTACCCTTATTCCTCATTATACTTGGACTGTGCTGTGACTACATAAATTTTGGAGTAACAGAAATACAGTACACAGTATGTGTTCACTGGGATTTAAAACAAAGTTCGTTCCCTCTTTTGTTGCATAGTTTTCTCTTTGAGTTGTCTACACGTATGTACATCCGCTATATATTCTTATTTATATTTTATATGGAATTCAACATAGACGAAATGCGGGTGAATTCAAAAAATCAGAAGCGCCAATCTTTGTCAGGAAAATACTAAATTTTCGACTTCTAGAAAAGCATCTCTCATCACTTTATGATCTTATTATTGAAGATTGAAGATTTTGAGATCCAGAGCGGGTTGAATCTTGGGATTTTCGGTAATTGACATAAAAACTGCTACTTTCTTCAATTTTTTACGGTCTTCTACTTCTAACTTCAAAGCACGTTGAGGAAGCTTTGATTCATCACTTTCTTTCTGTTTGGTTATTTGTTCTTTGATTCGAACAGTTGAATGACAATTAATTTCTCTTATTTATACCTATATCGGGTGGCCCAAGGTGAGTGACCTATTAGATTATTATGGAAACTATTAATGGTAAAGATTTCAAATTTTGTAGATCGATATTTGGCCATGTAAGGTACCTACATTTAAAAAGTATTTCACATTTCCAGTAGGGCCGGATGTACGACAATTTGGCAACAACTTTGTTATTTTGAATAGGACATCCGGTATTTCTATTTTTTATGATACTCCGTAAAATATCGAATCTATTCACTGTCACTTTTTATACCTATCTTCAACCATTTTTGATTTATTAACTATTTTTCGAAATTTCAGATCAAATTGGCGTGCTACGAAAATGATTTTAGTTCGCTCAAATTTGAGATTTAAGTCAGAAATTTAGCAAGTCATTAGATATTGGATGGACAAAAAAAATCATCATTTGCCAAGTTACAAAATCGTGAAAAAGTCTGTTTTTTCAAATTAGACACCTAATATATTTTTCAGTTTTTGGAATTAAGGCAACACACTCAACAGGTATTTAATTTTTTTTGCTTCATTCTATATAACTGACAACTATAATTCAAAAGCAGTGACATAGATCAGATCAATATCTGACGACTTGCTAAATTTCTGACTTAAATATCCAATATTGAGCGAACTAGAGTCATTCTCGTAACACGTCAATTCGAACTAAAATTTCGAAAAATAATTAATAACTCAAAAACCGTTTAAGATAGATATGAAGAAGTAAGAGTGAATAGATTTCATATTTTATGGAGTATATTGAAAAAAAATACCAGATGTCTCATTTAAAATAACAAAGTTGTTGACAAATTGTCGTGCATTCGGCAACATTGGAAATGTGAAATTATTTTGAAAATGTGCCTTACATGGCCAAATATCGATCCACAAAGTCGGAAATCTTTACCATCAAGAGAATTCATAAAAATCTAATAGCCCACTCACCTTGGGACAAACGATATACAGTGGAACTTCCCTATAACGAACGTCTGTATAACGAATTTCGTACAAGACATTGCACATTGAATCCAAATTCCATATTAAAACACCCTCTAAAACGAAGTAAATTCTCTCTATAACGAAATATTCAAAGAACATCACTCTTTGAATGGGTATTGGTGAGAAGGTATAAGAGTGGGTTTTTTCCGAAAATTTTCCGGACGTACGTAATAAATCCCGACCTTAAACTAAACCATTAGGGCGGTCAGAAAGATTCTTCTGAAACAGTTTTAAATACACCCCTGGCTGTTTGGTTTCAATCTAACCATCACGCTAGTATCAAAGTCATGCAAAAATGTCTGAAAGGAAGTGCCTAAGTTTGAATGATAAACTGAAATTTATCAGTGAAGACGACCGCGACATTGCCGACTAAGGAAACAAATTTTCTGTATAACGAAATTTTTTTATAACGAATTTTTTTCGCTGATTTAGCGCTTTCTTTATAGGGAAGTTCCACTGTATATCAATGAATGTTCCACCATCAAGTCAACAAATGAATATTTCGAGTTCAAATAAATTTTAAGTTTCATACTACCTTCTTGAATCCTGATGCCAACAAAAAGCAACTATTCTCTCAACCTTTACATAAAATTCTTCCATCTGAAATAGAACAAGGAAAACTTAAAAAAAAATAATGCAAATTTCCTCGTCTCACTATAGGTATAAGGACTAATAATTCTCCCCTTGCAGCGATGCAATTTCATCTCCTTTTGTATGGCTCGAATCATATTTCAGGCGAATAAAATGAGGTCGAGAAAGGTTAAGAAAGGAAGTTGAGGTGGAACAATTAATTCAATTATTTTATTCCCTGACTTGATTCAAGTGCTTCTCTTTCATTTCTTCCTTCATTTCATAATCAGGGAAAGAATTGAGTTTCATTTAGATCGCTCAATCTTCGATATTGGCGTGCGGGGAGATTTTATGAATTTTATCGACAATTTTCTGCTTTGTGGAGTTCGCTTCGTTTCGTGAGACTGTTGGATTTTTTTATTAACGCGATTTTGGGGGCTGGTTTCATATTTCGTTTTGAAAATGGCCAGGTTAGATATTCTTTCTGCTTTGACGTGCTGGCGGATAATTTTTTTGTTCAGATTTGTAATAATGGGCATGGTTAATGATTCCCTGAAATAATCTAATCAGAACTCTCAGAAAATCATAGCCATTATCCGTTTTTTGTTTCCCAGGCAGAATTTGCAGTTGAGTATTCAAGATAAATAGTCTATTTATCTTAGTGTGTACATGACGAACGTGTTATAATTTATTTCAGTGTCTTTATGTTGAATAACAGTTTTGGTGCCTATTTCAGGCTTGCGAATAAATAGAACCGGTTCTATTTTTCACCCCTGAAACGTGGGAATTTCGAGCCTTTTCATAGAAATGTCGAGTCGGGTCCTATAACACAAAATTTTTCCGCCTAATTCGACATCTTGGCGTAACCTGATATATTTTTTCTTTTGAATTAGGCATTTAGGCAATAATCAATATGTTCATTACTCTTTATCTTTATTCAAATATTTCATGAATAGGCATATCATAATAAACACATAAATGAAGCGACATACCTTTTCTTAACAATATACAGGGTGTCCCGTAATTAGACCGACAAACTTCTAGTATTTTAGACAGATTCGACTCAAATCATATAATGCGAAATTGCTACGTTAAGGAGCTAGTGCCCTTTGAAGATGACGTCCTGTCCACACTTTTTGCCACATATTCGCAAAACGGAGTCACATGAAGTGCTGAAACTTTACACATTGGCTAATATCAAAAATACTCATCGATTAGATTGAGTGCATTTCTTTCATGCCAAGCACAATAGTACCATTTGGGGGGGGCGAAGGATATTTTTAGTTGAAACTTTTTTAACTTTCATTATTTCGCGAGATTTACATCATATTCATAAACTCTGATGTTTTTTCTTGAAAAAAGTTGCTTTTGTATAATAACGCCCAGATGCAGCATTTCTGAAAAAAATAGATTTGAATTTTCTCTCTTTTCACTAAGTACTCAATATAAAAATAATTTTTTTCTCAGAAATGGTGCATCTGGGCGTTGTTATACAAGAGCATCTTTTTCAAGAAAAAACTTCAGAGTTTATGAATATGATGTAAATCTAGCGAAATAATGAAAGTTAAAAAAGTTTCAACTAAAAATAACCTTCACCCCATCCAAATGATACCTACGATTGTGCTTGACATGAAAGAAATGCACTCAATCTTATCGATGCGTATTTTTGATAGTGGACAATGTGTAATCTTTCAGCACTTTATGTGACTCCGTTTTGCGAATATGTGGCAAAAAGTGTGGATAGGACGTCATCTTCAAGGGCACTAGCTCCTTAACGAAGCAATCTATATGATCTATAATGTCCACTAGAAGTTTGTCGATCTAATTACGGGACACCCTGTATAAATAATTTGGAATCATGGCTTTAACTGCCTGATTTTTATTTCATCCAAGGCTTCACCGTCTATCTCCTGCAAAACCTTTTTTGTGTTTTTTTTCAGTAAAACAGTTACATTGCAATAATACTTATAAGTGATTCTTTCTAATTCAATTTAATCTTCTATTGTTTCTATTTTGCATATCGATACAGATACCATGGTATTCTTTCGAAAATATTCCAACAAACACAAGCTTAAGGTAAAATGTCAATTTCTTCAATGTAAGCAATTTTGGAATTACCACCTGAAACGTGGTGTAATAGTGCGACTCAGTTGGGAGAAATTTACCCAAAGTAAATTTACGCGAAGATGTAAAATACTCATACTACAGAAGATTGAATTCTAACTTTCATTCAAAAGCTCTTGTGGAAATATTAACACTTGAAGTATAAAGACTATATATATACGTTCTGTTATTGGTGAGCATACCGTAAATGAAAAGCTATTAGAATTTTTCATATTTGCATATAAGAGCATAAATAACCATACTCGTAAACTGTGGTAAAATATGACAAAAAATGTATTATCATCAGAGAGTAGTCTGGGTTTTGCATTTTCATAGCTGTTTACATAACAAGGGGCGTGCTCGTGATTCTGAATAATTCTTTTCGATTTCGTTCTTTAGAACACATGAATTTAGTTGAAAAAGTTCGAAAGTGAATTTAAATGAATCAGGACTGAAATTCATCGAAACAAATGAACGTCAAGTTTTTATGCTTTTGTTTATCAGCCCAGCTCATCAGGTCTTTTTTCATTTGAACTGGATCATAAACATATATAGATAACAAATATAATATTTTCAAATTTACTGCTTCTCTTCGACCAAAACGAAACGATGTTACTGCTTGCATTGTAAACATAACAAGAAACTCTCATCGATCTTTTTTAGAAGCTGTTGCCTGAATTAAGCCTTCAATATCATTTTTTTCTCAGTTCCCATCTGTCTTCCGAGAGAAAGCGAGGACTTCACAGGAAGAATGGCAACAGTGACAGTTGGGGGCGCTTGAAATATAATGGAGGAGTTCCTTCTGTGCTTCAAGAAGTCCAGGTTCCCATTATGGAAAATTCAGTATGCCAAGAGATGTTCAGGACTGCTGCTCATTCGAAAGTTATTTTGGACTCCTTCCTCTGTGCAGGATATGCTAACGGCCAAAAAGATTCTTGTGAGGTAAGGATAATGCCTTTGCAACCTTATAAAAATCGTCAATATTCTATTTAGTGAATCATGACTTGTTCGAAAAAAGTACATTACGTGTTCTACCGATTAACCCTAAAATTTTAGAAATACAATCATCTTTTTATGGTTCTGATTCAGACTACCCGTCTATAGGTCCTGCAAATGACCTCGAAGGGTTGTTACAGATACCGATCGATTGATTCCTTCCAGTAAATTTTCGATATAAAAGGTTTTCCAATAAGAGGTGTTATTTGGAATAACCCGCTATCTAGGTAGATGTCGCGTTTGAAGCTGTCATTTTTTGACATTTGACAAGTAGAAACTACGCCATTAATAAAAATGGAACGATACACGCTTCAAGAACGCATTGAAATGATTAAAATTTACTATAAAAATGGGGAAAATTTGGCAGAGATGGTTCGTAAAACTCGAACATTTTTGGGTCGTCGTGAAGCACCTTGTCGGACCGCAATAAAGAAATTGGTGGAAAAATTCGAGCTTTTGGGACAAGTTAGTGATGTGAAGAAGAAAACCAGGTTTGTCCATTCCTCGTCGTTCTTTGGAATTAGGCATTCAACAAACGCCATTACACCGTCTTTTGCATAAAGAATTGGGTCTTAAGGCTTATAAAGTTCAGTTGACACAAGAACTCAAGCCGGCCGATCATCAACAACGTCGTGTCTTTGCTGATTGGGTCGTTGAAATGCATGAAAATGATCCGGACCGTGTTATCTCTCGAAGAGGTGATCACAATTTGCCACCAGTCAACGCTGTCGGTTTACAGAAAATTGACCACTATGTGCCTAACTGAAGTTCGTGAAATATTCAAACGTAGCGCAATCTGGTCGTTCAAAAAAGTTTTTTTTGGAGAACTATTCTTGCCTGGTCAAACTGAGATACTGGATTTCAGCGCATTTTCCACGGAATATTCTCAATACTACAACTCTTGTTATTCGCTGAAAATTGAGCAACTTCGAATACAATTCTATTTTCCCGAAAAAGAAGCATTTTTTGCTGCTTTATTGTTTTCTGTGAGAAGATTCCACACACAAAAAAGTTTAATATTACATTTAACAAGTTTTATTGGTAGAAGCGTTACAAAATTTCTTTCATGGCGTTGTATCTTTATTGAGCAGCCAAAAAGAATAATATAGTTGTAGGACTCTACCAAATTAGTCCGTCTTATATGAACGACGTTGAAATTACACACATTGGTAAACACAAAAAAAAATAATGAAGAAAACAACAGTATCTTTTCAATTCGATGCACACATTTTTCAACAGATAACAATAAATTATAACATTCGCAGACTGTTTAATGAAATTCCGTATAAATTAGGTTAAGAGAGTTATTAAATTCAATCTGACTCATAATTAAATTGAAATATTTCATTGTCATCATTCTAATAAAATCTGAATGAAGGAGTAGTAGAATCAGCTCCAATTTGATTTATAATTTCGTATTCAACCGGTGTCTCGTCACCGTTTTCATTAATGTAAAATGAAATCGATTTTCAGCCCAACCTAATTGGAATACTTCGTGCTATGGTAGATACACCCACCTTTTTGAGCTTTCCAATTATTATTATGATTCCCAACATGAAGACAAAGTTTGCTTCTGGTTGAACATGTTCAATATTGATAGCAAAGGTCGTGAACTTAATTTTCCTTGGGCCAATTCTATTGTATCTTCAGTAAAAAATTGATTGGAATATTGGGAGAACGATGGCAACGTATTTAATATTCTGCACATTTGAGAGGAACATAATATAATAAATGATCGTGGAGCGTAGGCAATATTGAATAGTTCATCACCGAAATTGAAGTTCATTGGTGGAACAGTTAGGCTATTACCTCCAAATTTTGTATAGGACTTGAGATTCTTGGAAAGAATCTGAATACAAAATCTTAGCACTATCGGAATAATGTTCTGGAAATTATTCAAAAAATGAAATATGGAAAAAATCACTAACTAAAAAAATATTAAATTTCATTGTTCAGATGATGCGATCCTCTGAAATTTTGCATGAACATTCAGTATATCAATCTTCATTCACAAAATAATTTCAAACGAATCGGATATCTTGGTTATGGAAATAAATATAATGATTTTTTCTTCAATATCCAAGTTGAATTTGTTAGGGTTATGTTAACACAATGACCACACAATTTTGCTTGAGGTTTATTATGTAACTACATCTTGCTTGTGGTTGCAAAATTTCATTTCGATTGGTTTCGTTCTGTCTAAGATTTTGAGTTACAAACAAACTCAACTGCGGAATTTAATAACCGAATCCACCCTGAAAATTTCAAGGTTCTAGGACAATCCTTTCGAGAGTTACCGTGTTTATGCCCGGCGGGACAGGCGGCCCCAAGAACAGAATTTATTTGACCACGGATGGAGCCAACCCTTATTGTTTTAGTAAACTTCGGCTCAAATTTCCGAATTTTCAGACATTTGCGCAAAACGATACCTATAGCATTTGTAGAACGAGCGTTCAAAAACCATTAACCAAAAATAAACCTACAACATGAGTTCTGTATTTTTGAGCGCCGTCCGTTAGCACAATAACTTTCGAATGAATTGTCCTAAAGACTTGAAATTTTAAGTATGAGTTCGGGTCTCAAATGGCTCGATTAAGTTCGTTAACCAGCCAAATTGTACGAGATGTTCTATAAAATATGGCCATTGAAAATTTTTGTTCTTCAAAAATTCAATTGAAATAGAAAATTGAAAGTTGAAAAAAGAAACTGCATATTTCCATAAAAAGATATCCGATTCGAGTGAATTTTTTTGTGAATGGGGATCGATATTCTTAATGTTCATCCAAAATTTCGTGGCCATAGTTTAAAGAGAACCATAGAAAATACAATTGAAATATTGAAAAGAAAAATGCTTATATATTTCCATAACAAGATATCTGATTCGAGTGAATTTTTTCTCTGACTAAAGATTGATATACTGAACTTTCATGCAAAATTTTGTGGCCATAGTGTCAACAGAACCATAGAAATCAATTGGAATATTGAAAGAAGAATCTTTATAAATCCATAACAAAATATCCGATTCGAATGAGATTCATTTGAGAATGAAAACTACTATACTGAATGTCATGTTCATTTTGTAATTATTTATTCTTTACATATTTCATTTTTCGAATAATTCCGAGTGTGCTGAGATTCTGCCTTTATATTTTTTTATGAATCTCAAATCCTATATATAAAATTTTGAGATAATAGTCTTATTGCTCCACCAAAGACCGAGCGCTGAAAAGCTAATGCTCAGGGCTTTTCAGTATCTCCTACATTTTGAAACAAACACTCAAGTGATTCGTTAAAATCAAATTACAACGTCACAATTTTCAGTGGAAGGGTCCCATACAAGAAATTCCCTTTGGCCATCAAATGGTACAGTTCCTCCACTCCACTTAATTCGAACAAACCTAACCTAAAACCAACGATCACCTCGTTTATCAAACCTCCCCTACTCACCTCAACTACTCCCAATTAATTCTCGATTTTTCACAGGGAGACTCCGGGGGCCCTCTAGTCCTACCACGGAGCGACGGCAGGTATCAGTTGGCAGGAACAGTATCCCACGGGGTGAAATGCGCATCCCCTTACCTTCCAGGAGTCTACATGCGGACGCAATGGTTCAAACCTTGGATAGAGTCCGTTACCGGAATTAATTGATCCAGGATTCTGACTTCCCAGCGCTCTGCAATCCCCCTAACCCCCAATTAGAATTATGGAAAGCATTCCAGGATAACGGGATTAAAAGAATAATGCCGAAGAGGACACTTCGCACCATAAATACTGCTAATAGTACTCAGGAAAATTTGAAAATAAGGGGGATGAAGTTAAAACTGAGCTTAAGTCGATTTTAATACTGAAGTTTGTACAGAAGGTTTTTTCGTTCTTTTAGTCTGGAAAGGCAACAATTTGTGTTGTGTCTGGTTTGTTTACATGAGGGTATCACAAGTATTGATGGAAGTTATTTATTTTTTAGTCAATTTTTCATCACAGCATCTCTAGTTTTGGTAGAACTTCTGAAAAAACTATTTTCAGCACCCAAACTCAAAGACTGCGTTTGAGTGTGTAAAAGTCATTTTGCTCTCATTTTAATATCAATTTCCTTCCCTACGAGCATTTTCGAAGTGATTTTCGTGAGAAAAACAAACAATAAAATATCATTCATGTTGAACAAAAATATTTTCAGTTTTACTATTCTTTTCTGGTTTTCTGTGTACGATTTCAAAGTTTGATTAACATGGAAATTTTTCTACATAAAATCTGAATATTTTATTTTGTCTTCAATATATCAGTGCAAAAACATTTTTTCGACTTTGATGCAAACAAATGCATAACGACAAATCTCTTCTTCATCCAGTTTTTGACTGTTAGCTCGGAAGTTTATATGAAAACTTTTGAATCAATCAAATGAAAAATTCTCTTATTATTCTAGATTATAAATCAAAAAACCATTTATCGATTCTTTAGAGAAGATCAAAATTAGCCCTACTCATTATAAATTAATTGTAGTTCACTGAGGAGATTTTCGGAAGAATCAAATATCTCAATATCAAAATATCTCTTTCTTTCTCAGTAATTTTCGAATTATTGTGGTACCCTCTAATAATTGCTGAATTCATTTTTTTGTTGTTTAAATGTCATGTTCATTACACACTTGTTCCCCAGTTAATAAAAAATTTGTGCAATTTTATGTAGAATTGTAAGAGATTGCAAAACTCAATGTCGTAATTTTTAATTATCCTGACAATTGCTTCCACATGATTGAACGATAATTTCAATATTCATTGACAACAAATTACTTGTGATGTTTATATTATACCTGAAATTATTTATTCTGTTAACGACTTATTGTATAATTGTAATTATGTATTTATTTAATTTATTATATTCAATATATTTATAAGTTTTAACATTTTATTCATTAACTGAAAGAGTAGTAGTAACACATGTCTGGGGATGGTAAAGCGAGAAGATATTATATCTTTGAAAGTTCTTCATTCGAATAATGATTTTGATATTTGTTGATATTTCCGATTAATTATTTTCTTTGTCCATAAGTTCAAGATCAATTCGGTTCATCAACGAACATATCTATCAAATTCAAATACCAGATATAAGCTGAAAATTTGAGATCTCTAAAATATTTTTTCGGTAGGTATCGAGTTGGACAGCTGTTACTTTAGGTACAATGGTGCGAAATACAGCTAAATTGCTGAGTATTTAAGGCGTTTTTCATCCAATCAGAGGTCAAACGGTTCAAAGAACTCAAAGTGGCTGAAAACAACGATCAAATCGAAAACAAGTGGAAGCAATTTCACCCTGCAACATCCCTCCGACTGAAGTGAATCAGAAGCGTGGTGTCTGATTGTGCTGACGCTGCTAATTGATAGCTATAAATAGCTATCAAACTGGGGGGTCCAGAATCGGTTTTTCTCACTTCCAAATTTCAAATGAATCAGATCAAGTATTTCAAAGATATAAGGAAAATTCATAAAAATTGCACAATCCAAGGTGCCAAAGTAAAGCTATAATTGCAGTGTATTCAATACGTCGTTTCAACGAAAGCGAGAGTTCCAATTGAAATAGATCAAAGGCGTTTTTCATCCATTCAGAGGTCAAACGGTTCAAAGGACTCAAAGTGACTAAAAACAACGATCAAATCGAAAACGAGTGGAAGCAATTTCACCCTGCAACATCCCTCTGACTGAAGTGAATCAGTAGCGTGGTGTCTGATTGTGCTGACGCTGCTAATTAATAGCTATTAGGCTGAGGGCCGAGGATCGGTTTTTCCATGTAAGCTTCGGCACTCTTCAGATGGAAAAGGTAGTCGAACTGACTGCGAAAACATCGATTTTCATGTTTCCATTCAATTATACTCTTTCTTTCGACTGGGAATACTTTGACGCAGGTTGTCTGTGAATGGGTTTTGGATTTTCAATTGATACAGTTAAGTGAGAGAAAAAGAAATTGGAGGAAAAACGTTGATGTTTGGAATTCAAAGAAGGGTCCCCAGTCAGGTATATTATTCCCGTCAAATAATGATTCATTTTTTTATATTTAAAAGACTGAAAGAAGAGAAAACACTACGTTGGCATTTACCACAGTTGAGTTGTTTAGGTATACGAAATTCTTGATGATATACAGGGTGCTTCCTAAAACATGCGGCAAAAATTCAGGGGATTGTTCTTTGGACTATTCTAAAAATATTGTGTCCTTTGATGATTTTTGAGAAACCTCTTTGTTTCGAAGATACAGGGGAAACAAAATTTTAGATAATAACATTTAATTATGAAAAATTTCATGAAAATTTAACTTAACCTACAAAACTGTTGTAATGACCACCTCTAGCCATCATACAAGCATTCAATCTTCTCCCCATTGACTGCCGAACCCTTTCAAATCTGTATTCCTTTACCATCTGAACTTATCAATTTTGAGTCAAAAAACTGGCCGTTTTTAGTAATTGTAATGTTGTTAAATTAATTTAAAAATAAGTTGTACCTACTTAGTAACACAGTGCGGTACGCATTTTTATTTAAACTATTATTAATTTTAAAAATATGAAAAATGTTGTTCGCCCTGTATCTTCGAAACAAAGAGGTTTTTCAAAAATCATCAAGGGAAAAAACATGCTTAAAATAGTCAAGGAACAACCCCCTGAATTTTTGCGGAATGTTTAGGAAACACCCTGTATATTAATTCATTGAAATATCATTTTCTAGAAGAAGAATTAAAAATGAGTTAAATGTGAGAACAAATTTCAAGACAACAAGAAATAAAAAACTGTTGTATAAAACTGGAAACAATTTAATTCCTTCTGCAGGCAACATTTCAGGACCAAAAGCAAATGTCCGATGCTATATCAATTATTGTTCATATTTCAAACCATGAATCTCAGTGGCTTAGTTTGTTAAAAGATTGAGAATCTTTGGGGCATTGTCTCATAAAATATAAGTTTCAGCTTCCATCAAGAATGGCTTTGTCCAATTGGTTGTCTTTCGAAATTACTGTGCTGTTGCCACATTGCTGCATATATACCACCTGCTTCTACCAAATCATCATGTCTGAAATCAAATTTAATTGATTCACAAAAATCAATAAAGTATTATTTTTTCGTGACGGGAAAAAATTTTGACATTTTTCTCTCTTGACAGGTAACAATAGTACATTGTTTACCGGGTAGGAACCTGGACGACTGTGAAGATTGCTAAGTCGAGGCGCAAGCCAAGACTTAGCAACACAGAGTCCAGGAATGTGGCTTTTCCTACGAGGTGAACATACTATTTTTCCGCAAATCGTTTAAAATTCGACAGATATTGAACATTTTTAAAAAATTCCCGAATTTTTGACATTTCTTAAATTGCATCATTTTTCGATGTCATTCTCATCGGAAAATTAATGAGAACTGTCAGATGTGTTTACGTGAGGGAAGTGGTTCATTGTGAACGAAATAGGACAGATCCAATGAAACAAGATATGAATATCATTTTTTAATCCTTTTATAACGTTTATTACTAAAGGTTTTTGTCCAGAAACGATTAAATTGAAATTATGAATGGAATAAGATCGGAGTAAGTGACATTTGTCAAGCGAGTTTACAGGTCAAAAAACCTCTAGGATATTTGCAATTTTATGAAGGAAACCCAACAGATTCGAATGAAACAAGGTACGAATATCCTTTTTGAATAGTTCTATTACGTTTATTGATAAAAATATTTGTTCCAGAAAATCTCAAATTACCATGAAGAACAAATTACTTTTCTATCATTCATGTAGAACACTAACAACTGTACGGAAATATCATTTCCTTGCAGTAAGGAAATGACATTTCCTTACAGTAAGGAAATGATATTTCCTTACAGTAAGGAAGTCCTGACATTTTCTTCAAGAAATTTTGACAGGAATGTCAAAATTCCCTACCGATTTGCGGAAAAATTTTATTCTTTGCGAAATTACCTTTTTCCCTGTCAAAAAAGTGACTGTATATAGTCGGTTCACGAAATTTTGAGCGCATAATAGGCGTTTATTCATTAATCTGAAGTTGCTGAATGTACCTGGCCTCGCCCGACGAGCTTGCAAGTTATCAGAGAGCTCTATGCAATATCGACAACATTGCGTATCAATCTGACAAGAAAATAAAGAACATAACCTAAAATTTTAATATACACAGTGGAATATGCCAAATTTTCATGGCCAACCGACGGCTCCAACTTTCGTGTACGGAATATATAACCGGGAAAAAAGTATTCATTTTTTTCCTGGGAATTGAAGTGATTTCGTGAAAAGTTCTGTTTTTTTGACTATTGAATGGTCGTTTTTCCTGTCAAAGAAAAAAATAGTGTATTATACACGGGAAAAATATTAGATTTTAGCTCTCGGTTTTTTGTCTCCCTCCGCTTCTCGTTGGGACACAACATAACCTCGAGCTAAAATCTAACACTTTTTTACCTTGTTTAATAAATAACTATTTTTTGCAGTATTTTTATCTTTGTTTGATTTGTTTTTTATTACTTTTTCACAGTATGTCCATTTCATTTTATTTTTCTTAACAGATTGTATCTGTAATATCAAAAGTTATACTTCTTACCTCCCCTCTCCACAATCATACCATCTTTCACCACTAGAATTTCGTCTGCATGAACAATTGTTGAAAGCCTATGAGCGACAATAATAGTAGTCCTATTCGAACACATTTGATTCAAAGATTCCTGCAAAGAACATTATAGTTTAAGAATTGAAATAGTTATTGAAGTAGTAACGGTTATCCATGTGATATTAAAAAAACTAGTCACCTGTATATTCCGCTCAGTCTGCGTATCTAAAGCACTTGTTGCTTCATCCAAAAGAACAATTTTTGGAGCTTTCAACAGCGTTCGTGCTATAGCAACTCTTTGTTTTTCTCCACCACTCAGTCTTAGGCCTCTTTCACCTACCTGAAAAATATAGAGAAAAGAATACAAGAGGATAAATATATAAAAAATATGAATCAACTCCAAACCAACTTACAACAGTGTCATAACCATCCTTGAAAGTTAAAATTTTTGTATGTATATCAGCACCTCTCGCAGCTCCTAAGACATCAGCTTCCTCAGCATTGAGTCGTCCATATTGAATATTGTATCTACAAAAGGGATTTTATTACTTCTTACCTAGAAATCATTGTAGATCTTCATAGGTATATTTTATGAATGGATAAACTCACTTGATTGTGTTGTTGAAGAGAACAGTATCTTGAGGAACGACACCAATAGCTTTCCTAAGAGAAACCTGGGTGATTTCCTCTATGTTTTCATCATCTATATATATACTACCTGATTGAATATTATAAAATCGAAACAGCAGGCGCACAATTGTACTTTTTCCACTTCCTGATGGTCCAACCTAAAATGACACCCCGATAATGATTGACACTGTGTACATATACATATACCGATGTAATAAACTATTGGTGCTATCGAGGAATTTTTTCATATGTCTCCACATATTTCAGAATAATTTATTTTCATTTGCCTACTGAATGTATCCATGCACTTAAGGTGTCAATCACTATAGCTTTTACCCTCTATTTGATTTAATTGTTTATTTCAATCTATAATCTGTTATTTTCTACAACAGATAGTTTCATTTCATTATTAAATAGTGGTAATTTAAACTAACCTGTCGATTCAATAATACAGAAAACTGTTTAACCCAATTTTTTCGCCAAAATCAGTAACACATGATATATTATAAAAGAACTCTTACAAAAGGCACATTCTAACAACTCTTCATACAAAAATTTGCTACTTCATATGGCATCTGCACTCATATTCTTACTAACCATTGATTGTTGAACCAATTTATGTTTCGATTTAGTCTCTCAACTGAAATTCTCTTCGTAATGTCGAAAATTCTGCCTGTTAGATTTCTGCGCGAAGCTAAGTGCTATCGTAAAGTGTGAAGTTTGTCACGGTGCCATACTCGAAAGTTGTATTGTAGCGTGATTTCAAGTAAGAAGTTCTCGCAATTAATTATTTGTTCATTTTTGTCGGCAGTCAAGATGACTTAATGGGAAAAGTTACGTTGAATTTCTGAGTGTGCTGTTATATTTCTATGGATATTCGGGATTAAGAGCTTTACCTCAGAAAGTTCGACCAATCTGTGGACTCCATTATATTGATGACTCGACATACTTTTCAGAGTTTGACGCGCAATTCAAAAGGCGTTTTCGAAAACTTACTCAGGGTTACTAACTCGAACCATTGGGTCACGTGACGGATCTACTCGGATCACTGACCCAGATTTTAAGTTCACAAACACATCAGGTTTAGGATTTGAAGTGACAGTCGTATCAATAACATAACCATATATTTTATGGATTTATTTTTTCAGTCCCAGTTTATTTTCTGATTGTCTCAAGCTTTGCTTGCATCTATTGGCTTTTGTAAAATATTTCTTATAATTTCTGGTGTGCCCTTCCATGTTTAATGTTAATTTTGAGCACCTACACATGTTAAAGAAGTAGAGAATCTATTTTTTCAGTTCCAGTTTATTTACTGATTTTCTCTAGCTTTGTTCGGATTTATTGGCTTCTGTAAAATCTTTCTTATAATTTCTGGTGTGCCTCGCATGTTCAATGTTATCTTTGAGTCCCATGTTAAAGAAGTGAAGGAGGCTTTAGCTTTAACGCAGAAGGATCTGCATACAAAGTTGAAAGAAGTTGTTTCACGCATTTCATTCGGCTCATGGAACCACACATTTTACACTGACCCAAATTCTCTTCTTTTTCCAAAATTTTTAGGAATAGAATATATGAAATTTTCAAGAAAAGAGTAAAAGACTTATTCCCGCCTTCTTCAAATACAAAAATCGAAATGCAGAGCGCATGCAGTGACTCTACAACCCTACTCTCGTGTAGGGTTACGATATATCAACCTGAGTCAATGATCGACTTAATAGCACCGTACCCGAATACGGGTTGGATGTTCGGGTTAGGTAAGCGAACGCCTAGGTTAGGGATCGAGTTAACCCGAGTAAGTATCCGAAAACGCCTATATTGCTACAATTTCCCACTATTATTCTGAAGGGTTGAATATCAGAAGAAAAATTATGGAAATAACGCTCACAAAAATTGAATTTTTCAGAGTGCCGGAATTTGAAGTGAGATATATACCAAAAACTTACCAAAGCAAGTGTTCTGCCTGCAGGTACTCTGAATGAAATATTCTTCAGAATTGGTTCCGTGTTGTAGGCAAACGAAACATTTTTGAACTCTACTGTCCCTTCTTTGATAGAAAGACTTCTAGCAGTAGCCACATCAACAACCTCTGCCTTTTCTTTCAAGAGGTCAAGTAAATTTTCCATATCAACAAAGTTACTCTGCAAAGATCTGGGAAAATGAAAAAAGGAAAATCCAGATTATACGAAGTAGAACTATTCTTCAATTCAACTTACCTATAATACATCCGAAGAAATTGAGTGGACCATACAGCTGCACGATATAACTAGAAAAAAGCACATAGTCTCCTACGGTGAGCTCCTTAGTGTCCACAATTTTGTATATACATAAAATACTTCCTATGAGAAGTCCACCATTTATGATAACATTTTGGGCTGTATTCAATATATTCAGGGTCACAGTAGATTTGAATTGGGCTTTCTGTGATAAATTTGTATCAAAAATTAATATTGCTCAGGTGATACAATAATCGGAAAAACAAGACAAGATTACCTGATATTCCAGCAACAAGTCCCGGAAAGAATTGACCTCGTATTCTTCATTGCCATAGTATTTCACGGTTTCAAAATTCAGTAAGGAATCGACACTTCTTGCTTTTGCTTTGTTGTCAGCCTGATTCATTTTTCTTTGGTACTTTGTTCTCCATTCTGTGATACTGATTGTAAGAACTGAAAGAATTTTTGGTCAATTTAAATCATAATGTTGATCCATTTTAACCTGTATACGATCAGAGCTGTACCGAACACGAATAAAAACGTGCAAGGCTATAAAGCACCAAATGCTATAAAAAGTGCACCTCAATCTCAGGTCCTAAGCACTCGATATCATAGAATTCCTGGGGAGCACTGTGTATCAACCAGCTTGGGATCAATTCTTTATGTAAATATCATTTCAGCTCAAGTTATTTTGGGAAACTCATGGTAGATCAGTGTCTGGTGAATCGAAAGAGTCACTTCATATTGCCCAGAATGACTTGTGGAGCATAGAAGCCTTCTTTATGATCAATAAGCACAAAAACTCTTCAAAAAATGTAATAAGCACTTAGCAAGACCAAATGAAGTGCTCACGAGCATCAAAATGTTTCTAAGGTACTTTCCCTGCAAAGTGTTTCAGCACAACCCTGTATACGAGATCATAAGGATAAGAAACTTCTGTCGTATCAGAAAAGCTCACCTATGTATAAAACCATGGTTACAAAAACCACTATTCCAAAATAAATATCGAAGGAGATCACTAAATAAGCAATGGCGATAGAAATGTCCACCAATGTTGGCAAGATATTAAAAATGAACACATTCAATAAGTTGTTTATACTTTCTGTTCCTCTGTCCATAATTCTAAGTATTTCTCCAGTTTTTCTGTTCAAATGCCATCGAAGTGACAAACTGTGAAGATGTGCCAATAGTTTCACCTGAAAAAAACCAAATGAAAGTATCTATTTGAATCTCACAGTGATAATTCATTATTTAAGCCAAGTTGTCTTAGGAGAAGCTTTCAGTCCAACATTAGGAAGAAATTTCTGGGTTAAGATAACAACATGTCGTCTAAATTGATTCGAGATTTTTATCAACACTGATTGATGCGTCTGATTCAACCATATGAGAAAAAATAGCCACAATTCGAGTATATACACGAAGAAGTCATTTATCAACATAACAAATCTTCAGTGAATGTTCCATATCCTGAAAACCTTGCACGAATATATCGCATGGTTAAAAAAACGTAGGTAATAGCGGAAGGCAAAGTATTTCGTGATGAATATCTTTGCTTCAGCAATCATTCTGTTGTAGTTAAATAATCCTGAAATCAATGGGAGAGTGAAAATGAATTCAGATTCAATTCAAGGAGGAATGATTGGCCAAAAGTTTCAACTGAAAAGGGACTTCATCAACTCTTCGTGAGACCAGAAGAATTATGTGTAAGATAGCTGGCGATATGGAGTTTACTACTCTTCTCTAAATCTGTGTCAATTTTTTCATTTTGCTGAACCTTGTAGAGCAGAATAATGCCTGAATATCTCAGTTTCTCATGGATTTCATCGTTGTTTTCCATTATTATATGTCGAGACTCAGAATTCTTCGGTCGCTTATTTTACTTTTATAAGTCATTTCAGTGGAAGACATAATGCACAGTTCGTTTTACTCACATTTTTCAAAGCAAAAATTCATGAACGATATGCCTGGAAATGTTCCATTCATTTTAACAATATTTCAGTGGTGTAAATACGAAACTCGTTTAGTCCGTTCACGAAAGTTTGAGCCGTCGGTTGGCCATGGAAATTTGGCATATTCCACTGTGAATATTAAAATTATGGTTATGTTGTTAATTTTCTTGACAGATTGATACGCAATGTTGTCGATATTGCATAGAGTTCTCTTATAACTCGCAAGCTCGTCAGGCGAAGCCGGGTACATTCGGCAACGTTGACTTTATTTTACGTTATGACAGCAAATACTGCTAACATCAGATAAATAAACAAACACCTACTATGCGCTCAAACTTTAGTGAACGGACTATATACCTAGGAGGCTAATTCCAACTAGTTTTGAGCCGGAAGTCGTCTAAAACTTCTCGTTATGACTCACTGGTGAATTATCTAAGGTGAAAATCAATTCTTTGCGTATGTTGTATACTCACTCTTAAATCAGAAGAAAGATAATTAAAATGGTAAGGAAACAAAACGAAATATCTGTTGGCTGTTCGCATAGTGTTAAGTGTACGTGAAAAGATATTCATAATCATTCAAATTAAATGTTCAAATTTCATGCAATTCCATTCCATAGAATGGCACAAACGCCATGCTAAGATGTGACGTGTACATTTTGAAAGACTTTGGGTACTAACCACATGAATGAAACATCTGATATTTCTGATTGTTACACCGATCGCCACAATATTTGTGAAAAGTTCCAATCGCGTTTGTATTATTGTATGAAACATTTAATTTCAAAAGGTGCTTCCCTACATAATCTTAATACAATTCGAATTGCAAAATAGATATCTCGGTTTTTGGATGAACAACTCCTTCGAAAATATCGACTAGGCAATTTTAATAAAAGAAATCTGAAGCCTCCCAACATGATGTTGGTTTCTTCTTGTGATATTCTGCTTTCATCTGTAAGCCAATCTATAAATTTTTGAAAGTCGGCCAGTTACAGACCAATCGTACGCTACAGTATAGTAACTTACAGATGAAAAGCAGAAAACCAACATTATTTACATTCCTGGAATTGTAGCGCAGTTGTATCAGGAATTTCTTTTTCAAGCACTTACTATAACATGTGATACCCTAGAAAATCCAGCTTATTTTATTCATCAGGTCACCCTGTAGGTATACTTATGGCAATTTTCATTCGCAATTAAATGACTTTGAGTGAATCCCTTATTTCATCCAGAAAATATGACTTTCCTCAATCATAAATCACCCTTTCTCCCTTTTTTTGCATGAATTTATAGTATCCAATTACAAAGAAGCTGGCGGCTTTCAGATACCACAATCTATAATAACTTACCTCGACCTCTCGTTCTGTATACTGCTGAACTTTTATCCATAAAAACGTTCTGAGGTTGTTTAGTAGACCCATGGACCCCACTCCACCACCCTGGAGAAATTTGAACAGCACATAATACAAAACGAGGTCCCATCTTAATTTAGCAGGTTCGTCTCCTTCAGGACTTAAACTATCAACTGCAAAAAAAGAGAAACTCCTCTAATTTTGATTCAGTAAACGTAAAATGTAATTCAGAAATCAGAAGAACGAATTTATTTTCTAAAGATTCAAACTGTAAATCAGAATCGAAAATTGATATTTGGAATAGGGAATTTGAATATAAGAAAATGAACAGCCAATTCAGAATCGGTCATTTGAATTTTAGAATTTTAATATGTAATTCAGGAAGATTATAATTGATTTCAGAAAATATAAATTGGAATTGAGATTTGGTGAGTTGAAATTCAGAAATAGGAATTTTTAATTCAGAAAAAAGAAATTGTATTTCAGAGTTGGTTAAATGTACTTCAGAATAATTATGAATGTTCAATTGAACACTTGTTACAATTATAAATCAAACAAAATTTTTAATAACATACCTATTACATTTTCTGATATTAAATTGATAAATTCTGAAATACACTTCTTCTTTTATCAAATAAAATGAGCTTTTTGGATTTCAATTCACTATTCTGAATTACAACTTTGTTTTTCTTAATACCAACTTTCTAATCTGCATTTCAAATTCGTTTTTCTGGAATTCAATCTACGACTTTCAAATTCAATTTCTGTTTTCTGAATCACATAATGTGCCTTTTTGAAATTAAACTTAGATTTTCTGAATTATTATTATTGTAAAAGGCGTAGATTGTTTCTCGAACTTACCTATCAGTTTGGAGTAAATTGGAACAAATAAGTTTATTACTCTCCCAAGTCCTAAAAGGATAAAACATGCTATTACTACTACTTGTAGGGTGAAACTCTTTTTTGGCCATATGTATGGAGCAAGGACTTTGATTTTTCCAAAAAATCCACTCCAAGTGGACTTGGCTGGTTCTGTTAGACTACTGTCAAATCTCTGCAAAAAAATTGAAGGCAATATTTCAAGGAAAAATTCATTTTTGTCACGGGAATAAGTTTAAATTTAAATTTTATAGCGAGCTTGTCATTTCTGCCCAAATTTCTGTAACTTTTTGATATTTAGACGGAAGTATTGTTGAACTACTCGGTTTTATGAACTGTATGAGGCCCAACCCAATTATGTCCGATCTTATGGTCGAAACAACTTTCGAACGGATTGAGCTAAGGACTTTCAGCACCTTAGTTTGTTTATCAGCCGAATCGATTGAATAGTTCATGAATTACAAGTCTTTGAAATTTATTATCATACTATAAAATGATACAACGACAATAAACAAACATATTTTGGATGAATAACAAAAAATATTTTCGTCTGATCGATATAGGAATTCTTCCGAAACTTGTGAAATCAGCAAAAAAATAATGAAAAATAAAATATAAAAAAATATAAAGAATACACAGGTTTCAAATGGAGTATTATCAGAAAAAATAAATCCAGAAAATTGAGGGATTTTTTAAAAAACTTACTTCACTTCGTCGAAAAAATACCGAATGTTTTGAATATTTTAATCACATTGAAATAATTATTTCGGAATTTGTTTCTCGCTTAATTATTTATCTGGCAACGATCTATTCATTGAGTGCATGCGCCCAATCCATGTTTCTGACCGCTTCTATAATTTCAAAGCAGGACGCAAGTGTGTACTCGCTAAATTTAGATATCGGATGAAATATCAGAAATTAAGAAATTATATTAAACATTGAATACAACTATGGAAACAAAAATTGCAATATTCACCCTCATATCAATATATCAAAATCGCACACATTCAATAATTCTGTTCCACACTGATTAAAAAATAAATAAACAGCTGATGATACACTCGTTGTATTTGTATGTCAGTAGACAGATAACAAGTGATTTTATTTTTAAATACGCGAGTTGGTCCATTGATAGTTGAAATGACTAGGCTTTTATTATCTCTAAATGAATTCAATGTGATTGTTTGAGTATTGGGTATTAAGTATGATGACATATGATGTAAGGTAAATATTGAGCTACTCTAGACTGTCTGTTCAACAATAGGTAAAATATTCCGGTTATTTCAATTGTGAGTTCACCAGTTTTTTCTGTATGAAATGCTCTGATGTTGGCGAATAAAATAAATAAAATGTCGATTATGGATTATTCGGTATTGAATTTTTATATTTTCCCGTAAGTACTGTGTGATGTTGAACAGAAGACATTATGCAAGTCAAACACAGGGTGTTAGTCAATTAGTGCGAGAAACCTCAGGAGGTGATTCTGCATAGAACAATTCAAGAAAGGCCATGTGCTTGTGCTTTTGAGTGCTCGTTCATTAGTGGGGCAACAAGATTATTACCTCGAGATTGATCCAATTGATTCCAATTTTTTTTCGATATTACGATTAACTCTTCTATGGCTGTTGTAACGCAAATCAATTTTTTTTCTGCGTACAGCTTTGAATTGGTGTTGTTTATTTCACTGCAAATTTCAGCTCGATTGAAATAACGAATTTTGAATTATTCGAAAAAATTAATAATTGAAAACAAAATTAAATTTTATGATCCTGATTATGCGATCCTTTCAAAATGACGCATGAACATTCAGTATAAAAATTTTTACCCTCAGAATCAATTTCACCCCAATCGGATATTTTGTTGTGAAGATAGAAGGTTTTTTACCCTTCAATTTTTGTTTCTATGATTCTGTTCTTGTTTTATTGAGTACCTTACATGTTGTCTCAAAATTTCATCTCAATCGGTTTTGTTTTGTTTGAGATATGGAAGTACAAAAATATGGCATTTATTTCAAGTTTCTAGGACCATATCTTGGAATGTTTTCGTGTTTTCAGAAACTGTTATCCATACTAATATTATAAATGCGAAAGTAACTCTGTCTGTCTGTCTGTTACTCTTTCACGCCTAAACGGCTGAACGGATTCTGATGAAATTTGGTATGGTGATAGATGATAACCTAGAAATGGTCATAGGCTATAAATAATCATACCATCGTTCTTAGGGGGTAGGCAGTAGGCAGATAACTAAATTGAGTTACTGATTTTTAGTCGTTTTTGTTGGGACTTTTGCTCTTTCAAGTCTAAACGGCTGAACAGATTGTAATGAAATTTAGTAAGGTAATAGATGGTTACCTAAAAACGGATATAAGATCAAAATGATCACGTCATCGTACTTAGGGGGTAGGAAGTAGGCAGAAAACTGAATTGAGTTAGTGATTTTTTTATGGTTTTTGCTGGGAGTTTTGCTCTATCATGCCTAAACGGCTGAACGGATTTTGATGAAATTTAGTTAGGTGATAGATAGTAACCTAGAAAAGGATATGGGCTATTAATATTCATGCTATCGTACTTGAGGCGTAGGCAGTAGGCAGAAAACTAATTAAGGTAGTGATTTTTAATTGTTTGTTTTAAAAGTTTACCTCATTCACGCCTTTACGTCTTAACGGATTCTTATAAGACTTGGTTAATATAAGATAGGATCCTAGGCACAGACACAGGCTACTTTTTACGTCGGGAAAATACCTCATTCCCGCGGAAATCTAGCGTGATCGTGTCAAGAAGTGCATGACGCCAATGACGCCATAGCTACTGAAATGTTTTTTTTGTTTTTTTTTAACTGAGTGTTACTAAGACTTCAAGTTAGTATTTGATCACTTTTCTAACTTAGAGGGTCGGTAGGCGCACGGACGAAGTCGCGGGTAAAAGCTAGTTTATCATATAAAAATAATAGAATAATGAATAACGAAGTGACATACCTACTCGAAATAGGGAAAAAAATTTCAAAAACAAAATCAAAATAATTATGATAATGATTATAATTGAATAAAACATGGAAAACTGTGCCAAAATACTGCAGTATTGCACTCTTAAACCAAAAAAACTGATTAAACGAAAAAAAAAATTCAAAAAACTCTGATGCATACCTTTCCGTGGTCTCAAATGTCAAATGCCAAATTAACACAACTCAGGGGCGTAGCATTAGCAAATTATAATGTGTAGTTTCCCCCTAAGAAGGTAACCACAGCAGGGTTTAACCCCCTTTCGAATGAAGGCACATGGTTCCAAAGCCTTATGTGGCCCACCAAAAAGCTCGGGGTAATTAGATCTTGCATGTCTAACGACTTCCGGTAGGCCAAATAGATCCGTCCTACCTTTTGTGATACCTGAAACTTAAATGAGCTGCCAAAAGGAGCAAGGGTTCGCTGAATGAAGATTTAGTAGGGCAGGAGAATCTGAGGGATGCTTAACTCTGTTATATGTATCTAAGGGAGGGAAAATTGAGATTTTCACCCCCGAGAAATGAAATTCCTTCGCCCTAGGACGCGGCGAATATTAAATTCGCTAGCAAGAATCGTTCTGGAATAATGTAAAGGAATGGAGTCTGTTATTATTATATTTTGTGGGTGTTGTTAGGTTTTGAATGAAAATTGTAGAAATGTTGGGAATATTGTAATTTCGTACGTCTTTTTATGTTGTTTTGTATTTTACTTTCTCTTCAACGAGCATCGAATAACATACAGGGAGAATAAGGGCGACAAACTTCATGATGTACAAACAAAACATTCTAAAGGGTTTTTCAATAACAGCCTGCTATTTCGGTAGATGTCACGTTTGAAGCTTTCATTTTTTGACATTTGACAAGTAGAAACTGCGCCATCAATAAAAATGGAATGATGCACGATTCAAGAACGTATTGAAATGATTCAAATTTACTATAAAAATGGTGAAAATTTGGCAGAAACTGTTCGTAAAACTCAAACATTTTTTGGTCGTGGGCACCTTGTCGGACTGCAATAAAGAAATTGGTGGAAAAATTCGAGCTGTTCGGACAAGTTAGTGATGTGAAGAATAAAACCCGTGTACGTATCTCAAGAACAGCCGAGAATATTGCTGCTGTAGCTGAAAGTGTTGAAGAAATTCTAGGTTTGTCCATTTCTCGTCGTTCTTTGGAATTAGGCATTCCACAAACGTCATTACACCGTATTTTGCATGAAGATTTTGGTCTTAAGGCTTATTAAGTTCACTTTACACAAGAACGCAAGCCGGCCGATCATCAACAATGTCGTGTCTTTGCTGAATGGGTCGTTAAAATGGATGAAGATGTTCCGGAATTCCATCGAAAAATCATTTTGAGTGATGAGGCCCATTTCCACCTCGCTGGCTTCGTCAACAAGCGAAATTGTCGCATCTGGGGCTTGTTGAAGAGCCTCTCTATCCTCAACGTGTGACTGTTTAGTGTGGTTTATGGTCCGGCGGAGTCATTGGACCTTACTTTTTCGAAAATGAGGCTTCAGTTACGGTGAATGGATAGCTATAAAGAGATGATTAATGATTTTTATGGCCGAAATTGGATAGTTTTGATCTGGACAACGTTTACTTTCAACAATACGGCGCTACGTGCCACACAATCAACGAAACCATTGATCTTTTGCGGGAAAAGTTTCCGGAACGTGTTATCCCTCGAAGGGGTGATCACAATTGGCCACCGAGATCTTGCGATTTAACACCTTGCATCTTCTTCCTTCGGGACCACGTATTAAACATATTATCATCATATGTTTCCTAAGATCTAAATACCTTTTGGGACTTGCAGTTTCAGAGTTCCGAAGAAACTTTTTGAAATGATCCATTCACAGTTGATAGGTACCCCTCCAGGTTACTTGTCTTTGAGATTATTTCTTCTCCAAAAACTCTTCTTATACTTATAATTTGCCTATACCAGTAAGGGGCACAATAGACCTTAAGGTCGCAGTGAACTGTAACCCCTCTGTAAACTAAGGGGTTCTGAGCCAGTGAGTAGCGTTTGTGTTCTCTTACTGGCTATAGGTTAGCCTCCGCGTTTTCTTTGATTCCTGAGTGACCAAGAACCCAACTACCCCTACTTCAATGAGTTTTCTTCGGCACATTCACAGTGAAAGTAAACGAGATAAATCTACAAGATATATTTCGAATTAGTCAAGTTTCATGTATTCATTAGATCATTCAAACTTGATATAGAGTCTTGTTATTTCATTGTTCATTCACCGCACATAAATGAAAATTTCTGAATTGACAGATAGGACATCTATCCGTGACTTTTGGAGTTTTGAGTACCAACATATAATACTGAACCTTGAAAACTGTGAAAATCAGAAATATTATCACGATTTCGGTCTTCAAGAAGTGGCCGCATGAACGGATTCACCATAGAATTAAACAAAACTAGTACATACTAGCATACGATTCAATAGATTTTTCCATCAGGAAACGAAAATGAGAGAGAAAAAATCGTAACCAAATAAGCTTCATCAGAATCTTCAGGTTCAATTCAAAGACTTAGATAACGTCCATTCAGATGGTAGCATTGATAAAATGTTCTGTTATCTGACTCCCTAATAGCTGTACTTTCGGCTCCCTACTGTGGGAGAAAACAATGCGTAACGTCTCTAGAAATTGGTCGTTTCAGGTAGTTCGATTTTCGGAGTCCTACGTGAGACTTTTACGTCCTGACTGAATGTGCCTTATCGCGAAATTCTTCAGATGCGAACCCAAAGAAAAATATCCAGCGACGCGTCCATTTGAAATGAAACCTTCTGCAATCCAAGACACCTTTCTTTTCAATGATAGACAAGTTGGAAAAGTTGGTTGTGTAAGTAGTTTTTTTCGTTAGTTCAAGCTGTTCATTTGATACAGACAAAAAACTGATAGAGTTCCTCTCAACTGCTAGTTTAGATTATTGTATCAAGACCAGTACTCTTGTTCATCTAAAAAAACACGATTTGCACTGAATCTAATGGGTAGACGCTCACTTAGGAGGCGCGAAGCGAAGAGCCGAATCCTAAGACGCGAGGCATATTAGACGCGCACTTGGACGAAGCGAAGCGCAGGAAAGGAACGCGTCGTATTCCGTTGGGGTGTTTAGCATTGAAACAAATGGGTAGACTCTCACCTAAGACCCGCGAAGCGAAGATCTGCGAGGAAGCGAGTTGTTTGACGCGTGTATCATCTACATTTGTTCATGCGGGTGGGCGGCATGCACAAAGTAATAAAAATTTATTGCGCCTAGGGATAGAAGGAATTTCTTCCAATGCCTGCTCGACGCATCGCTTCGTCCAATTGCGCGGTCCTCGGCGAACTTACGCTTCGTCTAGTATTAATTAGCAGCGTCATTACAATCAGACACCACGCTTTTGATTTACTTCAGTCAGAGGGATATTGCCAGGTGAAATTAGTTCCACTCGTTTTCGATTTGATCGTTGTTTTTAGCCACTTTGAGTCCTTTGAACCGTTTGACCTCTTAATGGATGAAAAACGCCTTCGATCCATTTCAATTGGAACTCTCGCTTTTCTGGAAACGATGTTTTTAAATACACTACAATTATAGCTCTTTTTTGAACCTTGGGTTGTGCAATTTTTATAAATTCTCCTTATATATTTGAAACACTTGATCTGATTCAATTGAAAGTGAAAAAACCGATTCTGGGCCCTCAGTTTAATCTCGTCCAAGTGAGCGTCGACCTTTCAGGTTGACGCTCACTTGGGTGAAGAGGCGAGAAGCGAGACGAAGCGTAAGTTCACCGAGGAACGCGCACTTGGACGAAGTCAGTATATCTTAAATCTTATGTATGGACTAAGCGATGCGCCGAGCAGGCATCGGAAGAATTCTCCTCATCTCTAGGCCGCAATAAACTTTTATTATTTTCGGACATTTCAAATATGGAAGAATTACCTGCCATAAATTGCTATAAATTATATGCACTTCTTTCTAAGGACAGACAGATAGTCAAGCTGCTATTAAGGTGCTGAGCTCAAACACAATCAGTTCAAAGATGAAGTAGGAATGTTTGAGAAAAGTAAAAACCTCCATACATTGCACAATCTGACACAACATCCTTCTCATCTACAATACCAAGTAACATCTGAAGAAATATTTCCTTCACTGAACACTGACATGATGACGAAGGTTCGAGTCCGAACGGATATATTGGTTTTCGTTTCATCCCTTAGCTCAACGCCTTGTTTTTCATATGTTCCGAAGGATCAGCGATGAGCTACGTCCTGCTGGATAGGACTCAAAATGAGGATCAACGAAAGAATACAGGCTTACGTTGCTGAATATATACGGTTGAAGTATTCCCTGATAGAAAACGGGAATATCAGGGACGAGATGGACGTTGTTTCCTCCAATAACAAACATTTCTGGGAATAAATTGCCTTGCAGGATCTTCCACGAGAAGATATATCCTTCAAAGAGAGTTTTCTTTTGTTTTCTTGCCTATACTTGGTTATTTTTAGATTCTTCACCAACCGAAAGGGAAATCGTGAATTTATATTTTAGTATTCAGGTTCATTCATGAGTTCAAAAGGGTTCAGGAAGTCCTTTCTTGGAATGTATTTAAAATACAAGAAGGTGATCTGTTGAAACTTTTGAAGATGAGGAGAGATCAGAGGTAGGTTATGTATGAATTCGAGACAATCTTGAAATGGATAAAAGGGAAAGCTGCCATCAAAGCATTTCGTATCAATAATTTTATATAATTTTTTTTTGTATTCCTGGATGCAGGTAGGACAACGAGAATTTCATTGAAAAATTCGCAATTAAAACCAGATAATAATCCCTTTCTTTTTGAAGCTGCATGCTGCATCACTTCCAAACTGATTCAGAATCAGTTGATGCGCGTTCAATACGGCAATGTTGTGAAAATGGGGTACCATACTATTTTGGCGTATGATACCAGAGCACAGGGAAAAACCTCAGTAGAAAAAACCATGTCTCGCAGTTTTTACAAAATTGAAACCTAAAATTATTCGAATAAATATCTCGATATTCAGATACAAAATACGTTATTCTTGCTCTTCAGTGTTTTCCTTTCAGTTTCTTCCTTTTCCAAAAAGCTTTTTTATAGGTTCATGTGCCTATACCACAGAAGGATTCTGTGACAGTAAGTGGCGTTTGTCCTTCCTTTTTGGCAAGTGTTAGCCTCTTCGTTCTTAGATTTCTAAGTGACCAGAACCCAGACTAAAGAGACCTTATTGTTCTTGCCTGCTTCTATCTGATTAACAGATTCTAGTTTCTTCACGAATGATGAAGTGAATTTTTTTCATGAATCTGATTTTTGAGGCAGTGAATTTTTGTTATTTCATGAGAAGATTGATTCGAACCTCGGAAAAATTTTCCAATTTCCATAAAATTCGTGGATCCCCATTAAAAACCGCCACTGCAACCTTTACGTGACCCCCCTAAATCAAAAGCTGGATTATTCTGGAAAAGTGGTAGTCAAGTTTATCAAACTATGTCTGGCCTTCAAGTGATGATTTTTAGAACCTCAGATGTCCAAGTAACTTTCTACGAACTCATTAGTAGGTAAAAGCCTCCCAAACATTTGAAAAGTGCTCTTTTGCGTTGAATAATAACTCCATCTTCAAATAATTACAAAAACTTGTGACATTTCTGTCGAACAGACGGTAAAAAAATTATACAATGTACCTAGTATCAAAAACGCCGCTTGTGCTTTTTATAGAACCAGTTTATAGCGGGCATCGAGAATCCCCATCATATTGTAGCTAACTCCTACATCTTGCTAGACCACATTTGAAATATATCGCTTTATACATCCCACACATCATTCCAGTTTCTCGGCTCAATGATCCATGGAAGACCTGAATCAACTACAGCGTGAAATCCTTTGAATTTGATCGATCATCAAATATTTACTCTAACAAGAATCCATCGAGATTTCATATAAATTCTCTTTACTCCCTTTGGTACAGTTTATTTACTTTTTCCTTTGATGCTCGCAATGAGATGCGTTTGCACAACGACGGTAATATCCGACTTTGGGACATTTTTTACGTTTGGATCAGGTAGAAAGATAGAGGCTGATGAAATTTCGGAAAAAAATTTAAGAGAAGTCCTGAGCAGGTGCTTTTGGGCGCTCGTTCATTGGTGGAGCAATGATGTTATTGACTCAAAATTTTGTATAGGACTCGAGATTCATGCTAAGTATATGAATGCTAAATTTCGGCTAAATGGGAATTATATTCTGGAAATTATTCAAAAAATTAGATATTTAAAAAATTAGTAATCAAAAAAAAATTATTTATATAGTTCAGATAATGCGATCTTTTTGAAATTCCGCATGAACATTCAGTATACCAATCCTCATTCACAGAATAAATTTTACTTCTATCAAATTTCTTGTTATGAAAATATGAAGTCTATTCTGTCCAATATTCCAATTGAATTTTCTATGATGCTGTTTATGCTACGCCCACGAAATTTTTCACTAGGCTTAATATGTGTGTTTTGCATCTTTCTACTAACTTTCACCTCGATTGGTTTTGTTTCGTCTGAGATATTGAGAAACAAATGTTTTGAATATTTTATAGAACACCCTGTACGATTTGGCTGGTTAACGAACTCAACCGCGGCATTTGGGAACCGAACTTACCCTCAAAATCTCAAGTATCTAGGAGAGAATTGAATTTTAGCATCGATTCGTCATCAGGAAGTCAAACACTATTGTTTGAAACCTTTTTCGGATCAAAATTCGAAAATTACAGACATTCGGACAAAACGATATAGCACTTGTTCAACGATCGCCCTAAAGTGTATTGAAATCTTCACAGGCCTTCGTACATGAACTATTTCCAAAATATGTTTATTGAGTTTCAAGCTTTCGATTACAGTTGATTTATTGCATAAATAAGGGATTTAACTTTCGATATTTTTTAAGCAGTTGGCCACTCTTATGATACTTCGCTATAGAATCTCAAAATTCTGAAATTACAGGCAGTTAGGCAAAATGATAAAGTACTCGCTTGACTAGAACGAGCGCTCAAAAAGAGGAGCGCTGCAAAATGGCGAATGGGCTGGTTTCTTTTTCCGGTTATGAATGGGTATTTTCAGTATGTTCAGAAGGTATTATATGATTTTTGTCATGTGACATTAAGGATAGTGTTGAATATGTATCTATTCAATAGCTCACTCCAAATTTCAAGTATTTATGACGTACGAACAAGTAATTAATATGATGAAGATGACGATTCACAAAAAAATAGCAAGTTGGGGTCGTTGAAACCTGTGATTCAACCAATGAAATGAATGCTTACGCGTACGTCACACTCAACCGCCAATTCTGATAGTTTGATTTCGCTAGCTTATTTCGGTGATTTTAACAATTTTTTTCTCGAAAACCTGACAATGAGAGGAAGAACGGATAATTGCTGTGATTTTCTGACTGTCCTAGATTTCTGAAATAATGTTTTCTGGTACTTATATGCTGCAAAGTATATGGCTAACTGAGGTCATCTGTTTGTCGCATTTTTGGTCCCCCAATAAATAATATTGTGCTACTCAAATAAACAAAATAGACTCCTCAAACTATTTGATAGATATGCTGCTCAGAGTTTGATATTATAGGTCCGTACTATTATACGGGGTCTTTATAAATGATTGTAACAGCGCAGTTGGCTTTAGATTACAGAATACCAATCTCTTACCAATCAGAGTATAGCATGATAAAATAATTCTGTGGTTTGGGTAATCCAAAGCCAACTGCGCTGTTACAATCATTTATAGAGACCCTGTATATGGAAATGATTTCATTATTGAGGTTTTGTTTCAACGAAAAACCTCAACAAAGGGTTCAATAAAGCTTTGGTCAATCAAATAATTGATCCATGTCAAAAAGGATCTAAAATTTTAGGTTACGATTGAAATATAATCAGGAAGGATTCTGCATTTCTAAAAAACTTTTAAGGTTTTCATTCCCAGTCTTTGAAACAGAAATAATTGAAAACTTTGTAATTGTGATGAAATGCTCCTGCTCAAACCTTTGCACTTATTTGTCAGCAGCAAATTGGTTTTGAAAAAATTGTTGCCTAACAGTAAAACTAAAAAAGGAAATAAATGAAAAGGATAATGTAACGTTTCAGTGTCTATATCAGACTCCTTCTTCAGACAAACTTGTGAAATCTTTGGAATTGTGTATTGTTTCATTTGCAGTCTAATTGACATTGAAAGTTATCAAGACATAGAGACGTTGATTTATTTAATTTTGAAATTTCCTGATGTCATTTCTTCCTTCAAGAAATCAATCCAAATACGATCTTTTCCAACAGAACAATTAGCCAAATTATCTAATTCATCTAACAAATTAAATGTGGATTCCTTAATTTTCGGTTCATAATTATCAGGTTCCGTCATTAGGATCTTTGTGTTGTTCCAGTTCATCATATGATCTCCGCTATTTGAACATAGATGATCAGCGATTTGGGACCTTGCAATGTCTCTATTTTCAATGTTGTTCTTATTTGTTCCCGTTTTCTTATCTCCAAAGGTTTGGATCTCTCTTCTGTATAAGATTTTCCACGTATACAGGGAATATTGTACACATAATTTTTTGATTTTTGTGTCTCATTCATTGGTTTCGTTCTGGTTAGAATGGATCTCAAATCATTTTGTGTTTTGAAAACAGTTCTTATGTTGAATTTGGAACCAATTCTTCTTATTTTTTTTTAAACACCAGGAATATAGGAAATGACGTTTCAACAAATTTGGTTGTTCTTGACGGTTTTCTGTTTGTACCTGATTATCATTAGAATTCTGATTAGATATTTTTCGTTCTGAATTTGAGATTGTTCTTTCTATAAAATTTGGTGGGTATTGATTATCTAGTAGTAGTACTATAGAGATGATTTAAATCTTGAAGTTTAGTTTAGTGAAGGAGTGAACAAAGCTTGGTTAATCAAATAATTGATCCATGTTAAAAAGATATAAAATTTTCTTTGAAAGCCAATGCTCACAACAAATGGATCCAAGACCACCCAGACCAAGTTAACATCCTCCCAAACCTGAATCAACACGATTCCATTCACGTTTTATCCTGCAGGCTCGCTTGATGGCTCATACCTGAACGAAGTCCTGTCGGGGTATATGGCCGCCCACGCAGTTCGCGTTATCCTTGTCGCGATCCTTGCCGGAAACTCCCGAAGCTTGATGCATAAAACTGAACGCTTTCGTATAGATCCGTATAACTGCACTGTGGTGCGTTATTCCTAAAGCAGCGTTCGTGAAAATACAACCAGCCTGGAATAGTGTGTGCTCCAGTAAAACAAGTGTTTTTAGTGACGGTTTTTTTGTTCTGCTGTTATTGATTTTTTGAGTGAGTCGATTTGGATTTATCTATTTAGTCTTTGTAGTTTTTGGTTGATGAGTGAATTGATAATTTTCGAAAATTTTATCTGGTTTTCGAAATTTTTTTCGTCATGGAAAGTATTGGGAAAACATGAAGTTTGTCGTAAAAATTTGAATTGGTTTATACAAATGTTTTTCAAAGGAATTCGAGGTATTAGTGTGAATTTTTACCTGTATCTGAAATAACTGAAACACTTCAGGGTTTGAGTTTTATGTACTGGTACTCAATGAAAACTTTTTATTCGAATCATTAAATTTTTCAATCTGCAGAATCATATGTGTTACTAAAAAAATTTAAATGAAAATATCATTAATACGACTATAATAATTTCATCAATTTTTTACTGAGTTCAAACTGAATACAATACAAAATTTTACAAATTGTTAATTATGCTGCTCGAATATTGGATTTTTAAAATTGAAAAAGTCTCCATATTTTTGGTATGGAATTTACAGAGTTAGCTAAATATTTATTCCTACAGTTGTGTTTCTATTTTGTTGTTCGAATATTAAATGAAAACTGGGGAATAATTAATTTATCATTCAGCTCTTTGAAGTTGTTAATGAATGATAAAAAGGAAATCTGTTGATTCGTGTAGATACTCAAATTATGGATATACGTTTTCTATTTACGAGAAAAAATATGATTTCTCACCCTATGACCAAAAATGGAAAAAATAATGGTTAATGAATTAATTTTCCAATTAGTAAATATTTTTTTCAATTGGAAAGTGTATAATAATTCTAATTCATACATAAATTCAGAATAATCTGATCGATATGCAGTACAATAAATTAAATATCCCTTCCTATAATGAGAAGTAGAGCATCTCTGCAAGTATTTCACGCCAATATTTGAATTGGATATTGATACTAAACAGCCAGATTTATTGGAAAATTATTCAAAAATTGTACTGATAGAATGGATTATGTAACCCGAAGCCTTTTTGGACATATTTTATGTCAGGAATCATTCAAAAAAATGATATGAAATTATCAACCAGATTATAATGATTAAAGTTAAGTATTTAAAGTTCTCAATCTCTAACACTCATTATGAATATGCGAAATCCATAATCTTATAGTTTATAGATCAAAAATCAGCCACAGGCAGACATTTGTTGATTTTTAACAGCTGAAAACTGACCCAAGAATAGACAAAAACACCAAATCACCAAATTTATATAGTTGCTAGGGGAACTATTGAATAATTTTTTCCTTCAAGGCAGACAGTTCCGATATTGAAATAAAGTAAAAAATCAATAAATTGAAGTTTAAGGATGTCTGGCAGAGGGTTGGAACCGTACAAAGTGTCTGCCTATGGACGAATTGATTTCTACATTTATATAGAAAATTTATAATCACTTAATTTTTTACTACAATGAATTTCAAATTCCATTCTCCACCATTTTGTTACCTGTTACCTTCTAAAGCTATTGCAAAAGTTGGTGAGAGTGCATACCTCTGTAGAATATAGAAATGCTCTCAGCTACCTCAAAACAAAGGAGTCCTGAATGTCGCGGGCTCTCGAACTATTAAAGTTTGATACGCCCCAGTATTCATACCGAACAGAGGAAGTATTGGAAAACACACTTTCAACTTTTAAACCTAGTTATTGACAAAAACAAAAACTGAATTTTCCACGTATAAACTCTATAAACCTTTCAAGAATTTCCATAAAAAATTCGGTAAGTGAATTCTGTTGCAGTTCGACTCTTGCCCTCGAAACAGATGAATTAGCAATTATTGTACATGAAATTCGAATTTTGTTAAAGCTAAAAACGATTTTATTGGGTTCAGTCGAACAATTGCCTTCCTGTAATAATATTCAAAATTCTCAAGCTCTAACATCCATTTTGAAGATGATGAATCCATAATCTTATAGTTCATAGAGCAAAAGCCTACGACAGGAAACCTTTGTTGATTTTTAACAAATTAAAATTCTTCCATAAATGACCCAAGAAGAGGCAAAAACAATGACCAAATTCATATTGTTGTTAGGGGAATAATTAAAAAGAATTCACTGTGAGGCAGACAGTCTGGCAAGGGCTTGGAACCATACAAAGTGTCTGCCAAAGGAAGAAGTGATTTTTACATCTATGAAGAAAATTTATAATCCCTGAATTTTTTACTACAACGAATTTCAAATTAAATTCTCCAATTCTTCATTACCTGTTACCTTGTAAGCTACTGCGAAAGTTGGCCAGAGTTCATACCTGTGTTGGGATCATATAGAAGAGCTTTCTGCTACGTAAAACAAGAAGTCCTTAATGTCGCAGGCTCTTGAACTATTAAAGTTTGATAAACTCCAGTATTCATAACAAACAAAGGAAGTATTGGAAAATCTACTTTCAACTTTTAAACCTTGTTATCGACAAGAAACACAAACTGAATTTTCCACATATTCACTCCAAAAACCTTTCCAGAATTTCCATAAACAATTCGATAAAATGAATTCCGTTGCAGTTCGACTCTTGACCTCGAAACGAAAGAATTTGCAATTATTGTACATGAAAATCGAATTTTATTAACGCTAAAAAACAATTTTATTGGGTACAGTCGAACAATATTGCCTTCTTGTAATAATATTCAAAATTCTTAAGCTCTTACAGCCATTTTGAAGATGCTAAATCCATAATCTCATCGTTTATAGAGCAAAAGAATGCGACAAGCGCAGACTTTTGTTGATTTTTAAAACTGAAAATTCTTCCATAAATGACCCAAGAAGAGGCAAAAACAATCACCAAATTTATATAGTTGCTAGGGGAATTATTAAAAAAAAATTTAGTGTAAGGCAGACAGTTTCGATATTTAAATAGAGTAAAATAGCAAAAAATTGAAGTTTGAAGGTGTCTGGCAGGAGCTTGGAACCGTACAGAGTGTCTGCCTATGGAAGAAGTGATTTTAGATTTATGGAGAAAATTTATAATCACTTAATTTTTTACTACAACGAATTTCAAATTTCATTCTCCACCTTTTGTAACCTGTAACCTTCTAAAGCTACTGCGAGAGTTGTTGAGAGTTCATACCTGTGTTGGGATCATAATGAAAAGCTTTCAGTTACTACAAAACAAAGAAGTCTTGAATATCGCAGGCACTCGAACTATCAAAGTTTGATACGCTTCAGTATTCATACCGAACAAAGGAAGTATTGGAAAATCCACTTTCAACTTCCAAACCTAGTTATTGACGAAAAACAAAAACTGAATTTTCCACGAATTCACTCCAAAAACCTTTCCACAATTCCATAAACAATCCGATAAAATGAATTCCGTTGCAGTTCGACAAAGGAATTTGCAATTATTGTACATGAAATTCAAAAGGAAATTCGAATTTTACCAACGCTAAAAACGATTTTATTGGGTTTTGACACGAATCAAACATGCAAATCGCATTCACGCGTCGTTATGAAATTGCCAATTCTCCTTGAATTGGTAGGGGTGGCAGTTCGATGAATATTTCATGAGAATGACATTTTGGTGGTGTGAATTGCCTCATTAGTACGCGTGCAAACGCTGGTTCTGAAGATCCAGGTGCGTTTTCCAATGTGATAATCATAGATAGAGAGAGCATTAGTTACAGGGTGGGGCAGAAAAACCTATCCGATTTCAAATCCCTTTTTCTCAGAAGAGAGAGCAGGTAGAGTAGTGGGGTAAAAACCGTTAGAAAGCTGGTTTTATGCCATTTGTCAGTAGTCAACATGCCTTGGTCTGGTGAACATCGTGCTTTTGTTATTGAGCGGTTTATCGAATGCGGCGGTTCGATAATTGCTACACAACGTGCTTTTCGAATTCATTTCGGACTCGGGCGTCATGATCCTGTTCCACATCACGCTTCGATTAAAGTGTGGGTGTCAAATTTTAGACAGACGAGTTCAGCATTGAAAAAGAAGTCGCCTGGACGTCCCAGGACAGCAACAGGACCTGAAAACGTGGCCAATGTGAGAGCCGCAGTATTCGGCGAATTTTGCACCGAGACCTCAAAATGCATCCCTACAAAATGGTTGTTGCACAGAAATTAAGTGAAAGGGATTTTGAAACCCGTACGAACCTGTGTCGCGATCTCCGAGAATCTCCGAGATCTTGGCTGGCCGCCGCGCTCACCGGATCTCACTCCATGTGACTTCTTCCTTTGGGGTTACCTCAAATCGAAGGTTTACCAGCATCGACCAAGGACCCTTCTTGCTTTACGAAGGGAAATTGCTCGGGCAATTGAAGAAATTACTGTGGAAATGACAGTGAAAGTCATGGAAAGCTACCGCGAGCGCCTAAATAAGTGTATCCGCTCCCAAGGACGACATTTGAGTGATGTGCTTTTCAAAACTTAAATTTAAAAATGGCATAAAATTTGCAATATGTTAATAAAAAAATTTTTTTGACAAGCTGAGTGGTTTTAATTTTATAACGTTTTGAAATCGGATAGGTTTTTCTGCCCCACCCTGTACTTTCGGTTAAAAAGTGTCAGCAAAATGTAAGGAAATAGCGAAAGAACCTCCTCTCCACAGAGGATGGGATTATCGAACACTGACGAGTTTAGGTTCTGTGGGGAGGAGGAAGAAACCCTCATTCACCTAGTCATGGAATGCTTTGGCATTGCGGACCTAAGGGAATGCCTTGGGCGAGAAACTTATAAGAGTGAGGAACTAGCCTCGTTGAAGCCTTCACAGATATTGGATTTCATCAGATATCTAGAACTAGAAGGTGAGCTGTAAAGAGTGTGATCAGAACAAATCTGTAAGGGGGCACAATACACCTTCAGGTCGCAGTGAACTGTAACTCCTTTTTAAACTATAACTATATTTTAAACTATAAGGAAATAACCAAATCCACAGGGGCATCTTAGATATGCCGTAAATTGTTTGGCAAAATTTGGTGTCTGAAACCTCGTATGATCTCTGAATCCATGCTATGTGATACAAATTATTTTATCAAGAGCTAACTCAACACAGAAAACAAAAATATCCAGCTGAGTTTCGTGCAAAACGGGATACCATACCATTCAAAGTTTGATACCAAAGCTCAGGTAAAAACCTCACTATGAAAAACCTTGTCTACGGTAGAAAGACCCATTTTGACATGTGTCTCTTTAGTTTGGTGGATCAAAATAGAAGAAAAAACAAGTTTGAAAAGGCTGTATAAACTTGGAAGGCTGGCTTGTCTAGGCATTATAGATGCCATCTCAGAATGTTTTATTTCCAATTGGGTCAATTTCAATTTCCTCAGGTTATTATCTTGAAAACGGCATCATTAGATATTTGGCGTGAGATTTTGCAGAAGTGTCAATAAGTGTATATGTTAGGATAGCGACTGCATACAATTGCGTTTATTACCTATCCGATTTCTTTATGTTTCATATTCGTTAGAAGTTTTCTATTGTTTGAAAGGTTCCAAGGAATATTTAATTGATGTAAGTAAACTTTTTAACGATTAATATATTAAATTTAAACCATATGTCAATAACTGTGTCAATAATATTTTTTAGTTCGCGTGTCCCCTTACAGAGCTGTTAGGACCATACCCTCACAGGTCTGTAAGGGGGCACAATAGACCTTAAGGCCGCAGTGAACTGTAACCCCCTTTTAAACTAAACTAAACTAAACGTGATGGTATTCAAGACCCTGGACTTCAGAGAATTGAAATCAAAAATTCGTAAAACTGAAAAACGTTTTTCTCTGAAATGCTTCATTTTTTTCAAATCATCGACTAACTTATACAGGGTGTTCCTAAATTGAACGTACAAACGAAAAGGGGAGATTTCTTAAGTGAGATTAAGAAAAAAAGTCCCATAAACATGGGGTCGCAAACGTTTCGTTTTCGAGATACAGGGTGTTAAAGTTTTAATCAAAAACATTTGTTGATTTTTACGAGTTTATCGAATCTTTATGAATCATCGCTACAGATCAGGAGATTTCCATAAAAACTGACACTGAATTCATTCACCACACAGCTTACAAAGTGGCCTTCCCATCATAATTTGGATTTTCACGAGGATTTCGAGAGAATCGTTCAAAATTTTTTTCTCGAAATCGTTGGTAGATACGACAAAACTACAAGAGACCGAAAAGCTTAGTATGAGAACAAAGCTTCTTTTTACATTTTTTCAAATTAACAGTTGCTCACCAAAAAAAGGTCTGCACAAGAACAGGTGGCAGTGTTCCAGAAAAAATATCACCCTGTAGATCTTCTATCGAAATTGCCATGTCACGTGGTGAGAACTCTCAAATGTAATATCTATGCCAAATTTCAGTTGAATATCTTGTGAAGTGTAGATACTATGAGAAAAAAATTGAAAAAAATTCAAACTTCAACACTCTGTATCTCGAAAACGAAACGTTTGCGACCCCATGTTTATGGGACTTTTTTTCTTAAACTCACTTAAGGAATCTCCTCTTTCGTTTGTACGTTCAATTTAGGAACACCTGTATGGCGAACGCTGCTCCACAAATTCAACATCAAATTTCCTCAATTAGTTCAATGCATATAAATGAGTTGGTTAATTCCCGTATTTTCAGCACAATAGGTTCGCATTTTCTGTGAACAAAAGCTGCCTGCGGTTCAGCTTGTATTTGTTCTTTGTTTGTGGATGAATTCGAAAGCGCCAAGTTGCGAATTTACTATTCTTCAGTTCGCGGTTTCAAGACACTCAAGAGCACTGTGGGGTTTAATTGTCAAATGCGGAATACGAGAACAAGAGAGGTTGAACAAAAGAAAATACAATAAGAACAAGTTATTACTATCATTGGTGAGATGTTGGGTGAGTAAAGTATAACCAACCCTAAATTTTCTCTGATCACAAAGTTTTTTATCATCGTTTTGGAGAATAGGGTAAAATCTATAGCGATTGACAGCTTAAGGGCATGGATACAGGGTGCGGCACGGAGAATGGATGGTTTTAAAAAAAATAATAAAAGCGTTAATTTTTATTCAAAAACACATTTATTGACGGAATCAGATTCTCAAGGAAATAGCATTTGAGACAGTCAAGTGTGGAAAATCACATCAGGCATGTGGTGGCCGAAATCGGTGATGCAGTGCTGGAGGCGCTCTTGGAAGTTCGCGTAGACTCTCTCCAACATCGCTCTCTCAACTTGGGCAACTTCCACGCGAATAGCCCTTTTCAATTCGTCCAGAGTTCGGGGCTTGGTCTCCTTGAGGTGTCCCCATAAGAAAAAATCGCATATGGATAAATCTGGGGACCGGGGAGGCCAATGAACATCGCCAAACCTGGAAATAAGGCGACCAGGGAAGAGAGGGCGAATAACGTCCATTGATGCTCTGGCTGTGTGGGCGGTCGCCCCATCCTGTTGGAACCACACACGTCGGATTGGAACACGTTGCCGTCGTAATTCGGGGATAAAGAAGTTGTTGATCATTTCGACGTACCGCTCTGAGTTCACGGTAACAGCACGACCATTAACGTCTTCGAAGAAGTAAGGGCCAATGATGCGAGTTTGCGATACAGCGCACCAAACCGTAACTTTTGGGCTGTGCAGCGGTCTTTCGTGTAAGTGTTGCGGATTTTCATTAGCCCAATAACGGCAATTCTGCCGGTTAACCATGCCGTTGAGGTGAAAGTGGGCTTCGTCACTCATGAACAAAATGAGGTTCTCATTTTGATCGATCAGTGCTTCCATCTCACGTGCGAAGTTCATTCGTTGTGCATAATCTCCGGGGTGTAACTGTTGCACAATGGCCAATTTGTAGGGGTGAAGGCGAAGATCCATATGCAAAATTCGCCTCACCGAACGATCACTGAGGCGAAGTGCAGCAGCATGTTTCCGAGCAGATCGCGACGGACTGCGAAGAATGGCTTGTCGAACGCGTTCAACATTTTCAGGCGTTCTAACTGTTCGCACAGGTCCTCTTGGTTTTCTGTTGATCAGTTCACCACGTCTGCGAAGTGATTCAACCCAACGAAGGATGGCGTTTCGAGAGGGAATAGCTCTATTCCGATGAATGTGGAAATGGCGACGAAACTCACGCTGCACGACCGTGACTGACTCCTTATTTCGGACGAAACTATCATAGGCGAAAACACGATGCTCCACCGTCCAAGGCTCCATGACGACAACTGGTAAATAAATGCTAGGAACACACGAGTCTAACGGCACCTTCCCCACTTCTCTCGTCCTCAGTGGGGGAAAGTTATGCCCATCTGAAAAACGTCCGCCCTCCGTGCCGCACCTTGTACTTTCAGCAGGTACATTTACTTAGGTATACCACAGAAGGGTTCTGAGCCAACATTCGTGCGCCCTCTTTGGCAATTGTATTGGCCTCTTCGTTAACTTTGATTCCTGAATGGCCGAGAACCCAGATCAGAAAGACCTTATTTTTCTTGCCTACCTCATTGAGTTAAGAATGGAACTATGTGCATGGAAATTTCATCAATGACTTGAATCGTGGGATGCCTAGGCTTATTGCGCATTTCAAATCCTTGTACCAATGTTCTCTTTTTGATAATGGAAGTAAACTGAGATACATTAATTAAAAATCATTCTTCAGAACTCAAATCTGAAAAGTCTTACCTTCTTCGGAAATCAGTCAGTAAAAAATAATCCATAAAAACACTCGAGATTCAAACTCACCCTAAATTCGTTCACGAAAACATGAACTCTGAACCTTGAATATTTCATTCAAGAATGTTTTTATCAGAATTCCCTAAAAGCAGCTCTCCCCTACTTTATAGACTGAACCTCTTTCATGTCGACTGATCTTGTAATAAATTCAAAACTTGTTCATTAATTCAGTAAAACGATTTCAACACGAGAGTACTCAATCTTTCAACCCCATCTACTTCATAATGGAAGCTTGTACAACAATATTAAATTGATATAGGAGAAATCTTATCCATTCATCTATTCAGAAAAAAATTCTTTCGACTCGTACATAATAAATTAATTTGATTAAGAAGTTGACCTTGAATTTTAAACCTATTTTTCGATATGAAAGGAATTACATTTCAAAAATATTAGGTGGAGAGCAAAATAACGAAGAAAATGTAAAAGATTCGACTTCCGCAAATGAGTACGTATTTATAAAAACCTGAAAACATAATATCAAGGGTGTGACATGGAGTATTTTCGGATACTTACTCCGGTTAACTCGATCCCTATTGGCGTTCGATCACCTAACCCGTGTTCGAAAAGTACTGTGCTATTAAAGGCGAATTCTGGCAAGCTGTGGTTACATGTAACTATCTAACTATCACGTGATGATTTGACAAAAAATACGTGTATTAACTGTCAACTATGTAACTATGGTAAGTTGTGGTAAGCTGTAGTTACATCGCCAAAATTCGACTTAACTCTATCACTGACTCAGATTGATCTATCGTAACCCTACATGACAGCAGGGTCGTAGAGTCACCGCATGTGCACTGCAGTTCAATTTTGTATTTGATAAAGGCGAAAATAAGTCTTCTACTCTTTTCTTAGTAATTTCATATATTCTATTCTTAAAAATTATGGAAAGAGAAGAGAATTTGGCTCAGTGTAAAATGTGTGGTTTCATGAGCTGAGAAAATAATGGAAAACAACTTCTTCATAACTTTGTATGAAGATATTTCTGTGTTAATTCTAAAGCCTTCTTTAACATAGGTACTCAAAGATAACTTTGAACATGCGAGGCCACACCAGAAATTGTAAGAAAGATTTTACAGAAGCCAATAAATCCAAGCAAAGCTAGAGACAATTCGAAAATAAACTGAAACTGAAAAAATAAATTATCCACTTCATTAACATAGGAACTCAAAAATAACATTAAACATAGAAGGGCACACCAGAAAGTATAAGAAAAATTTTACAAAAGCCAATAAATACAAACAGAGCTAGAAACAAGAAGAATTCGAAAATGAACTGGGACGGATAAAAATAAATCCATAAAATATTTGGTTATGTTATTGATACGACTGTCACTTCCAATCCTAAACCTGATGTGTTCGTAAACTTAGAACCTGGGTCCGTGATCCGAGTAGATCCGTCACGTGACCCAATGGATCGAGTTAGTAACCCTGAGTAAGTTTCCGAAAAAGCTTATAGTGGTCTATTCTGATAGTCAAGCTGCTATTAGTTTCATAAGCTCAAAGCTTATATGGGAGTGCCAAAAAAAACTTAATGAAGTACTTAAGCAAGAACAACAAGGTCTCTTGATTCTGGGTTTCTGGTCACTCTAAAATCTACAGATGTTCTGAAAAATCATCACTTATAGAACCAGACCCTTCTGAGTGAAGATCAACATCACTCGAACATTAAGGGGATTTCTGAACTCAAAAGTCGTTACTTATTAGACTTAACTGTAGTTTGTAGCGCATATTTAGTTGATTAATATACTGCTCATTGCTTCCTTTTGCTTTTACCGTGCTTGTCCTGTTTTTTCAATATACAGGAAGGAATGTATAAAACTGAACTGTTAAGCCTCAATTACACCTAGCCTTCCTACTACCACTCGCGTTGTCGGCAATAATTCCCGAAATACTTCTGCGAAAGTATCGAAGGCAGTGAGCATTCACACTCAGCTGCAACATTTCCTCGCGGCCAACTGTCGGCAACGACGGATTAAGAAATTCCACAGCAAGCTAGTTAAATTTAATCATTTACTGCTGTTCACGCTGCCGGTCCTTTGACTTCCGTACGAAAAACCGCCAATTCAGGGAGCGGAGAGCAACACGAGTGGCAATGGGAGGCAGCAGGAAAGGGTAGTGATTACATTCTCGCGCTGATCACTTCCCTGCCCAATTTTCTGCTCCCTGCCGTGGAAGTGAGCTGAGTGTACTCGGGGTGAATAATGTTGCTGAGTCGAGTAGTATTATATTAAGCTTTACAACTTACAAAATATCTCCACAATTTTGAAACGAAGCTAAAAGTCATAGAAATCGATGCTAGTCACAGCTTGCAATTTAAATGAGAACAAAAAGAGCACATTCCATAAATAATGCATCCAGGAAGCAAACGTCTGCCTGGTGAGATTGATTTCGATTTATCGAATCCAAGTTATTTCTTCATGCATAATTCATACCTTTGGTCTATTCTTGCGTCAGTTGAAAGTTTCCATTGAACTAGAGTAATTTATCGATTTATTTTCAAATTGGTTGTCGATATCGTCCTATAATGTACACGTAATTGAAATAAATTCCAGGATTTTATTTTAAATTCGATGAAAACCATATTTTGATGGAATAATTTCGTGTATCTTATGATGGAAATGATAGGGGACAATGTGAAGTTTCTTTTCTTCAATCAAAGCTAATTTTTACTCGTAAGCAGGCATCTCTTCCAGTTCTTTCTTCATGCATAATTTCCCACTTCAGGACTATTTTTGAACCGTTTGAAAGTTTCGATTGAACTGGCTATTCCCAAGTAACCTATCGATTCTTTTTCATGTTCGTTGTCGATATCATGAATAAGAACTCTGATTTTGATGTAAATTCTACGAAAAACGTATCTCATGGAAATCATTTAAAGAAAATAATAAGAAAAATTTAGGAAAAGCCCTGAGCAGAAGCTTTTAAGCGCTCATTCATTGGTGAAGCAATACTCCAAAATTTTATATGGGATTTGAGATTGATACCAAATATATAAATGCAAAATCTCAGCACAATCGGAATTATATTCTGAAAATTATTCAAAAACTGAAATATTCGAAAAAGAAATAATTAAAGAAATAAAATTCTATAGCTCTGATAACGTGATCCTCTTGAAATTTTGCCTCAACATTCAGTACATCAGTATTGCTTTACAAAATAAATTTCACTACAATCGTTATCCTGTTATGGATATTTCAGAGACATCTCTGGGTATTCTTTCTTTTCAATATTCCAATTGAATTATCCATGGTTCTGTTGACACTATGGCCACAAAATTCTGTATTAACATTCAGTGTATCAAAGGGCGTAGTGTTCACAGAAGTTACTTGACATATCAACTTCCTCCCTCACAGATCTTGAACCAGAACACATAAAAGAGGTTAAGAAATTGATAAGTGAATACAGTGATGTTTTTGCTATGGACGATGCTCAAATGGGAAGGATGAATGTGATGATATTAACGTCATTACATGTTGCTACAGGAATTAATCGAATTTCTTCATCTTCGAAAATATGCATGCAGATTTTATGAAAAATATGGCACGCTGTTCCCTTAAGAACAAGCGCTCAATAGCTATTTACGTTGAAATAACACGGCAATGCCATAAACGTGAGGGGGCGGTTCGTAGAAATTACGGACCAGAAACTGTTCACTTGTCGTGTACAAATAGGGTGTAACAGAAAACGGAAAATAAACCTAAATATGCCTTGCAAGATCGATTGTGTGACCTCTACAAGTTCGAACGTCTTTTTGTACTTATAAACTCTGTTTCAATAAGAGCGCAACTTTTGAATGGAGCAACATGTTTGACAATCATTATAGGCCCTTTCATTTTGACGCTGCTTCACTTCCAAACTGATGCAAAATCAGTTGATGCGCGTTCTATTTGACAATGTTGTGATTTTGAACTGATGCGCATCACTTCCAACTGATGTTGCTTCTTGCCAAAATCAGTTCACTTTCCGTAATCACTTCGGTTCATTACAACAATAACATAACCTAATATTTCGGTGAAAGTTTACAATTTACTTCTAAACATAACAGAAAGTGAATTATTATTCTCAGTTTTCATTGCTAGTAATGAATAAGTCATATTTATTCAAGAATTTCCTACCGATCTATAGTCAATTTATTCTGATTTGATACTCTGTTTTCAAGCCTTATTGTTTCGTTGATTGTCATCCGAAAAAGTCACGTTCTACAAAAATATTAACGCACATTCTCAAAATCTCAACTTTTCAGCCTTCTATCGAGGTTGTCCCAAACCTGCTCAATCGGATTGAGATCTGGACTTCTTGCTGGCCATTCCATTCGAGAGACTTCAACCTCTTCAAGGTACTCCTGAACGATGCGCGCACGATGGGGTCTGGCATTATCGTCCATAAAAATGAAATTTTCACCAATGTATGGAGCAAATGGCACTACATGCTCTTCAAGAATGTATACCTATCAGCATTCATAGCTCCATTATCAACGACCACTAGGTCTGTGCGAGCAGTCAAAGATATTCCACCCCATACCATAATCGATCCTCCCCCGAAACAAGTAGTATTCAGGGAATTGCACTGAGCATATCTTTCATGTGGACGTCTGTATACAAGGGAACGTCGATCACAATGGTAGAGGTAGAATCTAGATTCATCTGTGAAGAGAACTCTTTCCCAATCAGCCTCTTCCCAATGGATATGCTCTCTCGCAAAATCCAAACGCGCCCTGCGATGGGCTGAAGAGCTTGGCCTCTTGCCGCGACACGAAGCCTTAAATCATATCCTCCATATTTCTTTTTGTCTGAGTGCTAATTTGCACCCCATGAGTTTTCTCAAGCTGATTTTGAGGGAGGCGAGTGGTTCAAACCGTTGTCTCAACGAAGAAACTTTCAAGTAATGTTCTTGAATGGCAGTTGTTACCCGTGGTCTCCCCTGTCTTAGTCTTCGGACATTCATACCTGTCTCCCTGAATCGCTGCAACATTCTGGACACACTTGTATGGGAAACTCCAAACCTTTTTGCAATTCTTGTGTATGTCCACCCTTTTTCTCGCAAAACTACCGCTTGGGCACATTCCTCTTGGGTCAAATTGCTTGTTTCGCGTTGCATAGCGATCGAGTGTAGAGAATAAAACGAAAGAAAAACTATTGATCACTAGAATTGATCGAGAACAACTGATTTCAGAATGGAGCCAATACATTCAAAATCTGATAATTTCATCTTTTTTATTCCTGCTGAGAAAAAACATCTGTATTGAAGAAAAACGTTGAAAGTGGATAACATATGCATGCATAATTCTGATAAAAATAATTATCATTGAGAACACCTTCAGTTGTAGAATAAATTTTAAATTTCCATAATGTGCGTTAATTTTTTTGCGTAGTGTATTTGGCAAAATCACTTCACTTTCAACTGAAATCACTTCACTTTCAACTGAAGTGATTTCAGAATTTATTCAGGCAAATAGAAAGCTTGGTATGTCACATGTTCTGTAAAAATATCAAAATCAATTTTTATTGTAAACAACATCATACTCATCCAAACATGCTGATCTGTGGTAATGCACCTCAATGGCGCATAAAAGTAATACAAGTAGTCATGTAATCCTCTTACTTGATTAATTACAGAGCACTCTGTTCCTACGCTCATCTAAAACAAACATTCCTTAAACAAATACAGAGCTGCTATGCGTTTGAAGGAGCTTAACCTACAGTCTCATTAGACGATAATTACAGCCAAAATGTTTTACCTTCGTTTATTTTACCAGGATCGTGTGTACAAGCCTTAATGATACAGCAGAATATGGAATGGGATCGGTAACGATGATATATTCCAGCATTTCATATTCCACTCCAATAATTACCCGAGATTATCTGATTGCGTGTCTCAGTGAATTTTGTTTTTTCCTTTTTTTGAAGTTGAGTTATCGCATTATTGAACCACGCCTGTTCTAAAGAGTGTTTCAATAAAAGCGCAAGATTTCAGTGTTGAAAACAAAAACTGTTGTTTTGTAGATTGTAAATTGTTAATTGATCTCAAGGTCTATTGTGCCCCCCTTCAAAGTTGTTTTCGAACCTACTCTACAGCTTGCCTTTTCAGTTCCAGAGTTTCAATGAAATCCAGTATTTGAGGAGGCTCCATCAAGAGGGCTAAGTACGCGTTTCTCTTATTATTCTCCTGTCCAAGACATTCTTCGCGCAAGCTCGCGATGGCGAGCAGAGTATTCATCTCTTGATCTCTTTCATATAGACATATGAAATTATTATGAAATGCACATTTTGGAAAAAAATCGGTTATTTAGTTTTGGGTCATTTTTTTCTCTCTTTTCTATTACTAGGCTTGTTTGGAAGTGAGTCCCTAGATTTTTAACTGTATTATCTTTTTTTGACATATTTGTCAGCTCCATCTTCTCTTTCAACATCAGTATTCTTTTCTAAGGCGCCGCCATGGTTCAATAAACATACGTTACACTGCTTGCCAGAACTGTGTATTTCTTGTAACGAAATGAAGGGGATTTCCCGAAGTGCCGAAATTCTCTTAGCGCGGTTAAATCAAGAAATAACTACGAGAATCTTCTATGAACACGTACGTTTGTATTCACACTTAGGTGTTCTTCAGAATTCCGCGTCCGCATCTGGGAGGTTATTCGGCACTGTTGAGAAAATTTTGGTGTCCACGTCTGTCCGATAGAGGTGTCCTCTTGAGTATAATAAAGGGTTTTCCAATAAGAGGTGTTATTTTGATATTAAAAGAAAAATTCCATTTTCAAAATAAATGATCTGATGTTTATTTCCTTATAAAGAAGAAGCTATGCCGTTAATAGTGGAAAATAACATCAGGCAAATGACCACCACGACCACGCTTACAGGACCATATCCTTTTAATGAAATTTTCCATAAACAAAACGCAACGCAACGACCCATTCAGTAAAGACACGACGTTGTTGATGATCGGCCGGCTTGAGTTCTTGTGTTAACTGAACTTTATAAGCCTTAAGACCCAAATCTTTATGCAAATACGGTGTAATGACGTTTGTGGAATGCCTAATTCCGAAGAACGACGAGGAATAAACAAACCTAGGTTTTCTTCAACACTTTCGGCTACAGCACCAATATTATCGACTGTTCTTGAGCGACGTGCACGGGTTTTATTCTTCAAATCACTAACTCGTCCCAACAGCTCGAATTTTTCCACCAATTTCTTTATTGCGGTCCGACAAGGTGCTTCACGACGATCCAAAAATGTTCGAGTTTTACGAACCGTCTCTGCCAAGTTTTCACCATTTTTATAGTGAATTTTAATAATTTCAATGCATTTTTGAAGCGTGTATCGTTCCATTTTTATTAATGGCGTAGTTTCTACTTGTCAAATGTCAAAAAATGACAGCTTCAAACGTGACATCTACCGAAATAGCGGGCTATTCAAAATAACACCTTTTATTGGAAAACCCTTTATTACAAGAAAATTTCTCGGTTCCAGGGCAATTGTCCGATGGGAGCGTCCGCTTATGAGGGGTGTTCGCCAAGAGAGGTTTCACTGTAAAGCCTTGTTCGCACTACGCTAGTAGTTTAGTGGAGTAGCTAAAAATTTAGTTACTAAACGTGTGTGCATACCAAGACTTCAGCCGAGTAGTTTAGTGTGTAGTTTAGTCGAGTCGATCCATTTGGTTCTATTTCATCGGCGAGTAGAGCTCCCCACCACGCGATACTCTCATAAGTAAAATACTTGTTTTATGCCTAAAATGTCTTTCCGTTGGAGCGAAGAAATCACCTTAAATTCCTAACAAAATACCTCGAACACGAAAGTTTGTGGAATATTAAATCTCAATCATACAAAACAAGCAAATGAAGCAGTCCGCATACCAGGATACAAATTTTATCATCCACCTCTTCTAAAATAGCCATCACGATAAGATTCACAAGTTTATTTATTTAATTACGTTGCAATTCGTCCATCTCACGAATGATTTCATTTCGCCTCGAAGAAATCGCGTAAAAATTTGTGCGTTGCGAGTTGTTCATTCGACAAAGCGCTTCTCACTTGTGAACTCTACTCGACCAAAGTGCGAACGATTGGATGGACAGTAGCTACTAACTTTCTCACTACTCGACTAAGCTACTAGCGTAGTGCGAACAAGACTTAATAGCAAACATAGGCAGATGAACAGAACCCCGAAAGCTCCTATTCCCAGGACGATTTCTTTCCTCGAATTCAATTGCGCCATATCGCCGCAAAAAGTCGAAGCAAGCACGTGTACCAAAATTAGATTTCCAGCTTGTTAACCTGCTCAAGTTGTGCGAGGATAATTAATTCACTTACTTTCGATTAGGAACGTTATACGAAGAATTCTATTGTAGGACAGGAGCTATAAATTAGAATGACTGCATCTCACTAAAAGCTAACCTGATTAATTACAGAGCACTCTGCTTCTACGCTCATCCAAAACAAACATTCTAGCAAACGAATACAGAGCTGATGTGCGTTTGAAGGAGTAAAACCTGCAGTCTCATTAAAGGATGATTACAGCTAAAATGTTTTACCTCTATTTATTCTCGTATACCGGGTGTTAAAGGAGATTGAAGAACAAAGTTTCCTAAATCTTTTGAGGGTTAAATGTTCAATGAATATATTTTCAAAGCTTGCGAAAAAGTATCGACTACAAATTCAGATAACACGAGATATACAGGGTCATGAATTGCTGCACATGATTTCCTTATAAAATCTTGATGAGAGATTTGAGAATAGGGATGTTGACTCATGTTACCAATTCATATAAATTGAGGTTTTCCTCATAGAAGGAAGTTTTTACAATTCTTAAAAACCATTTTAGTGATCTCATTATTCTCGTTGAATTAAATAAAGCTGATTTAAATTATGTTATTTATTATCAACTATCACGTGACTGCGAACGCCAATCAGAGGTAATTGACGTCACTATCTGATATTGTCATTGCAAATTCGAATGTTCTGTGCTCAGAACAACAAAATACATTTATAGGCCGGGTTCCAAAAACTCCAATCACCTTGATTATTGAAATGTCATCATTTCTCTGTAATTTTCAGTTCATTTTTGACATAAACAATCGACTTACTTCAAAAATAAACGATTTGATTTCCCATCAAGCTTTGTGAAACCCACGTTCTGTGACTTGAACCATAGTAAATATGCAGTATATTTATCTAAGATTCGAACTCACGAAGTTGAAAGCTGAACGAGAACAAATATAGAAAGAAGGGAAAAGAAGTACTTCAGTGTGGTAAATTTATTCTGTAAGAACCGAGCGCTTTCGGCCTAGGCCATCATCAGGGTTCCCTGGAAGGGTAACACCAATTAATAAATGGGTGAGTTGGTTAATAATAATTTTAGATTACCCGTCCAGGAATAATACCACAAGCTGGAATGCCAGGATAGTTGCAAACGGCAGCACTTAACGTGAAAATAACAATAATGTTACACAAAGTACAACAAACAACAGTCAAATACATAAAATTTCAAAAAATCATTCAAAACAAATCAGAAAAGACGTTTCACTTGTCAAATATCTGTCAGCAATATAAAAGAACTAAACGAACATATAGGATTCAACAATTTTAAAACATGGTAACAATGAGACCATGACAATGACACATCATTTTGAGGACAGTGGCGTAACATTTCCGCGGAAATCTCCAGCGAAACGAGTTCAGGAACGGGTCACTTAACAATCACAGACGTTTGAAAATAGGGGTGAAGTTACTGTTCAGATTGACTTGAGTGTTCACACATTTGGAGTTTGAATTCATTTCACGTACAATTTCCAGGTCCTCAAGTAGGTTTGCCTTAATGCTGCCTCTGTTTGATGTTAGCTTATGCACAATTCTGGAATTCTGACTGGGGCTGAATTGGTGTTTAGAAAATTTCAGATGATGTCCGAATGCTGATGTTTGTGGCCTGTTCAAGTGTTCTCTTATTCTTGTTCCAGCTTTCTTCTGGTTTGGCCGACGTAGGAGGTGTCGCAGCTGCCGCAGTTGATTTTATATATGCCACTACAGTTTAATTGGGCCACTTTGTCCTTAGAGTTCCATAGGTAAGAACGTAGAGAATTAGAGCTGGAATATGCGATTCTTACTCCTTCCTTAGAACGGGCGAGAACATGGGAAATCGCGTCTGAGAGATGACCAAGGTATGGCAGGGAGTAATATTTGATGGTGGAATCGCTAGAGGCATTTTGGTAGGCCAAGTTTCTTCGTTGTCTACTCAACATATTTCGCTTCATTATATCAACCAAGGCGGGATCATAGTCATTGTTTAGAGCTATTTGTCTGATTATATCAAGTTCTTTCTTTCTTTTTTCTTCTGACAATGGAATGTTCATAGCTCTATGGATATAGCAACGTAAAGCTGCTAATTTATGGCTTCTGGGGTGGAATGATTGTGCAGGGATTATGTGATCTGTCTGGGTGTTCTTTCTGTAGATCTCGAAGTCTAAGTGGTCACCGTCTGCCCTAGAAATGGTGAGGTCAAGGAAGTTGATTTTCTTATTTTCTTCCAGCTCCAATGTGAACTTGATTCGTGGATGGACCGTGTTGATAAAGGTCAGTAGAGCATGGGCATCGTCGGCATCACCGTCCAAAATGACAAAGACATCATCCACAAATCTATACCAACGGACAATCTTCTTCCATATTTTCAAGATAATGATCTCGAGTTTCTCGAGAAAACGATCGGCTAGAACGGACGACAGTGGACAACCCATTGCCAACCCATCGACTTGTCGATACACCAATCCGTTGAAAACGAAAAAGTCTTGTGATAATGCGTGCTTCAGCAATGTCAGAATGTCCGTTAATTCGTTGTTGGGAACGTTGTGTTCCCGAAGTAGCTCGGATATGAGGGGGACGCACTCGTCTCTGGGCACTGATGTGAAAAGATTGCACACATCGAAGGACAACATTATATAACCGCTCTCCATCTTGAGGTCCTGTAGTTTGCTGGTCAAGTCTATGGAATTTAATACAGAATGTTTAGGTCTGTAGTTTGTGATCTCCTTGATAAGATTGTTCAAAAAACAAGACAGTTCATGTACAGGGGTGTTACAAAAGGACACTACAGGTCTCATGGGTGTGCCCGCTTTATGAATTTTAGGTAGACCGTAGAGTCTGGGCATAGCAGGGTTACTTGGAAGAATATATGGTCTATTGTTTGTATCAACAAAGCTTCACATAAGCGTAGAAATGTTTTAGTTTTTTTAATAAAACTACTCAAGGGGTCGCTTTTGAGTTCTTGGAAGTTATTTTCTCGAAGGAAACTTTCTACCTTGTCAGTGTAGTCAGATCTTTTCATTATTACAAGGCAATTGCCCTTGTCGGCTTTGGAGATAATTAAATTGTTCTATCGTATAATTAAAGATATTAAAAATAAAATCACGACGAACAATTTAATTATCTCCAAAGCCGACAAGGGCAATTGCCTTGTAATAATGAAAAGATCTGACTACACTGACAAGGTGAAAGTTTCCTTCGAGAAAATAACTTCCAAGAACTCAAAAGCGACCCCTTGAGTAGTTTTATTAAAAAAACTAAAACATTTCTACGCTTATGTGAAGCTTTGTTGATACAACACAATAGACCATATATTCTTCCAAGTAACCCTGCTATGCCCAGACTCTACGGTCTACCTAAAATTCATAAAGCGGGCACACCCATGAGACCTGTAGTGTCCTTTTGTAACACCCCTGTACATGAACTGTCTTGTTTTTTGAACAATCTTATCAAGGAGATCACAAACTACAGACCTAAACATTCTGTATTAAATTCCATAGACTTGACCAGCAAACTACAGGACCTCAAGATGGAGAGCGGTTATATAATGTTGTCCTTCGATGTGTGCAATCTTTTCACATCAGTGCCCAGAGACGAGTGCGTCCCCCTCATATCCGAGCTACTTCGGGAACACAACGTTCCCAACACGAATTAACGGACATTCTGACATTGCTGAAGCACGCATTATCACAAGACTTTTTCGTTTTCAACGGATTGGTGTATCGACAAGTCGATGGGTTGGCAATGGGTTGTCCACTGTCGTCCGTTCTAGCCGATCGTTTTCTCGAGAAACTCGAGATCATTATCTTGAAAATATGGAAGAAGATTGTCCGTTGGTATAGATTTGTGGATGATGTCTTTGTCATTTTGGACGGTGATGCCGACGATGCCCATGCTCTACTGACCTTTATCAACACGGTCCATCCACGAATCAAGTTCACATTGGAGCTGGAAGAAAATAAGAAAATCAACTTCCTTGACCTCACCATTTCTAGGGCAGACGGTGACCACTTAGACTTCGAGATCTACAGAAAGAACACCCAGACAGATCACATAATCCCTGCACAATCATTCCACCCCAGAAGCCATAAATTAGCAGCTTTACGTTGCTATATCCATAGAGCTATGAACATTCCATTGTCAGAAGAAAAAGAAAGAAAGAACTTGATATAATCAGACAAATAGCTCTAAACAATGACTATGATCCCGCCTTGGTTGATATAATGAAGCGAAATATGTTGAGTAGACAACGAAGAAACTTGGCCTACCAAAATGCCTCTAGCGATTCCACCATCAAATATTACTCCCTGCCATACCTTGGTCATCTCTCAGACGCGATTTCCATGTTCTCGCCCGTTCTAAGGAAGGAGTAAGAATCGCATATTCCAGCTCTAATTCTCTACGTTCTTACCTATGGAACTCTAAGGACAAAGTGGCCCAATTAAACTGTAGTGGCATATATAAAATCAACTGCGGCAGCTGCGACACCTCCTACGTCGGCCAAACCAGAAGAAAGCTGGGACAAGAATAAGAGAACACTTGAACAGGCCACAAACATCAGCATTCGGACATCATCTGAAATTTTCTAAACACCAATTCAGCCCCAGTCAGAATTCCAGAATTGTGCATAAGCTAACATCAAACAGAGGCAGCATTAAGGCAAACCTACTTGAGGACCTGGAAATTGTACGTGAAATGAATTCAAACTCCAAATGTGTGAACACTCAAGTCAATCTGAACAGTAACTTCACCCCTATTTTCAAACGTCTGTGATTGTTAAGTGACCCGTTCCTGAACTCGTTTCGCTGGAGATTTCCGCGGAATGTTACGCCACTGTCCTCAAAATGATGTGTCATTGTCATGGTCTCATTGTTACCATTTTTTAAAATTGTTGAATCCTATATGTTCGTTTAGTTCTTTTATATTGCTGACAGATATTTGACAAGTGAAACGTCTTTTCTGATTTGTTTTGAATGATTTTTTGAAATTTTATGTATTTGACTGTTGTTTGTTGTACTTTGTGTAACATTATTGTTATTTTCACGTTAAGTGCTGCCGTTTGCAACTATCCTGGCATTCCAGCTTGTGGTATTATTCCTGGACGGGTAATCTAAAATTATTATTAACCAACTCACCCATTTATTAATTGGTGTTACCCTTCCAGGGAACCCTGATGATGGCCTAGGCCGAAAGCGCTCGGTTCTTACAGAATAAATTTACCACACTGAAGTACTTCTTTTCCCTTCTTTCTATTTATCAAACTTAGTGTGCTCACCTATTTGTTGAGAACAGAATAGTTCGATTATTCGTTACAAGAACGATAATCTACAATTTTCCCTTTAAAGTAGATAGGATTCATCAAGGGTACCTAATAGTAGTAACTTACCGAAGATTGATTCCCTGATGGTCGCAAGTTTCTTTGCTAAAAACGAGGATTTTTGTGCAGCGGAATCAAAAAACGTGAAATTGTCGTTGTAAGTAGCAAACTTTTAGCTCATATTTATTATTACAAATAAAAGAAACACCTCATTCAGCATTTATAGACCGACGTATTCATTTTGAAGGCTTTGATTGAACTTTTCCCTCCAGGAATCAGGCAAAATCAGTTCGCTTTGACAGAAGTCGAAGTTTGTTTATCGGAATTGACGTTATCAACATAGTGACAAAATTGAGCATTTCCGCGGAAATTTTGAATTGTCTTTTCAGTTACGTATTTTTATTGGCAATTACTATATTCTTAAGAAAAAGGAATTTTTTCATGTTTGTATAGGGTTTATCTTTAAAAGAAAATAATTCCAAAAAGTAGTCAACATCCCTATTACATACTCGGAAAAAGTATTATGAACTTGGTGTACAAATGTAATGAGAACTTGTTCGTTGGCTTTTCAAAAAGGTTCATACGTCAATAATTCTTTCATTCATTCAAAAACTATTACTTTTTTGTTGTTATCAGGTTAGCCATGATATTAGAGCGCAGAATTCCTAGCTAGCACAAAAGTTGATATGTCGAGTAGGTACACTAAATGAGGTATTTTTTACTAAAAAAAAGCGTGTTCATAATTATTGATATTTCATCGAAAAAAACATTGGAAATTTAGGACTGATTCTGTTTACTTCAGAATCGTGATATTCCTCTCCTCACCACGCCTGCAATAAGAGTGTTTTCTGCACATAGACTCCCTTATCTTGTAGCAAATTTATTGCCCTTTCTGAATATGTGGTTAAATTTTATGAAACTACAGGGAAAACTTAAAAATTATCTTTTTAGAGAAAAAAATTTTTCGTGAAATCAAGAAATGTTAAAATGAAAAATAACCGTCAACATGTCGACCATGTGTTGTTATATGACATTTTTTGTGGTAAATCACTTTCATAATCATCCCTCGAAGATTGTCCACTTTAAAAGTAGACACTCTGTATAAAACTTGTACCTTATTGTCTGAGATCCAAGAGCCTGAAGTTACTTATTTCCTCAGGATAAAATAATATACGCTATACGTACAAAGTAGTGTTAGTTTGTACTCATAGTGTAGGCATACCTACAGTTTCTGAGATAGTTACTTCATTTTGATGAACATTCTTCGTAGAGCAGTAGAACATAATGAAAATTATGTCGATGGGAGTGTTATGCAGACAGCCATAAATTTGTAAACTCATAAATTGCTCCAAATTCATGCAGACAATGCCGTTTCTTCCTGGAAAAGTATTCTCCCCTTCAAATGTCTCTAATTTGATGAATGTCTGTCCCTCGAGAAAAGCGTGCTGAGTGCTGACAGAACGACGAGTACTGGTTATATGCAATTCACCATTATTTTTGTTAATATTACAAGTCACGTACAGTTGTTGAAAGAGCTCCAGGGACTGTCCGCGATTGTCAACATACATGGAGCGCTTCAATACGTAATTGGATTGACTACAAAGTTATCTCTCTTTGTTCTCTTCACAATTTCCGGATAAAATTGAAAAATATGCCGAACGTGGATGAGGAAAAACGACGCCATCCCCATGGGGATGATTTATTACTTCCAGGCATGGAAAACCAATAAACCAAATGCATTGGTGAAAATAATGAAAATCCGATCGAAATGGAAAACCTTGTGAATGTAATATATGGGTTAGCATTTGGCTTTTAACCAAAAGAAAAATAAACAAAGCACTCTAAAATTGGAAACAAGTAACTGGTGTTTTTTCAACCTCATGGCAAGTTTCGCTGATTTCTACTTTGGTTTGACAGTTGAGAAAAAAACAAGCTGTGTTAGCATTTCTGTTCCACAAGGTTGGAGAAATTCAAATGACGCGTTCAAGTGTTCAACACAAGAAAAATGATTTCAAAATGAGTATTTCATTTTTCGAAAATCTATACCACTATACCAGTTATGGGATAAAAAAAATTGTATGCGTAACATCTACTCAATGAATCATATTATGTATAGTTTTATTCTTAGACTAAGTATCGGGATATAGTCTAAGGTTTTATTACTCGGTGTTTTTTAGGAGTCATAAAAAATTAAAAACTGTCAACTCGTCATCGCCTTGCAAAGGCTGTAACTTGGAAGGGAGGTCGATTTCGAGAAAAATTTATGTGAACTACCCCTGCTTATTTCATCAAGGAATAATCTCCCTAATTCGCTTGCATTTATTTTGCAGATACCCTGTATAGTTGAAAAAATGATTGAGCATCTTTTAGAATTCATTGATCGACACTACCATTCACTTATAGGTTAAAAATAAATATATAATTTCAGAATAACCAGGGCGAATCAATAGTCATTATGGTTCATAGCAAACCTACAATAAACAAAAGCCGTGATATCATCGAAATAAACTTCGTTTGATGGTAGGGCATTCAAGTCTTCAATACATCTTTTCAGTATAAAGTCTACTCATATTATTGTGATAAATTGCTGTTCCACTTCATTAATGTATTGACGCTACATGATGATTGACATGGCATAATAAATTCATGTTGTATGAATTAGTCTCCGAATAATGTTGACATCAAATTGTACTGAATCAACAATAATGAAAGTAAAAGTGACTTTCTACCCTGAAAATAGAATTCCTTGAAATGTATTATTTTCCTGAATTGTCGTACAAGGAATAATACAACATTGAGTTGAATGACTCAACAATTCTCTTTCCTGAATAAGTTAGACATGATTCGCAATATTGAAGATTAATTGACCTTTCTTCCTTCAGTCTGAATGTGAATTCTACTCTCAACACTCTCAGTTTAAATACACTGCGCAAAAAAAATTAACGCACATAATGGAAATCTCAAATTTATTCTACAACTGAATTAAGGTGTTCTCAATGATAATAATTTTTATCAGAATATGCGCATATGTTATCCACTTTCAACGTTTTTCTTCAATATAGATGTTTTTTCCCAGCAAGAATAATAAGATGAGATTATCAGATTTTGAATGTATTGGCTCCATTCTGAAATCAATTGTTCTCGATCAATCTTAGTGATCAATAGTTTTTCTTTCGTTTGATTTTCTACACTCGATCGCTCGCAACACGCAATTTGACCCAAGAGGAATGTGCCCAAGCGGTAGTTTTGCGAGAAGATGGGTGGACATACGCAGAATTGCAGAAAGGTTTGGAGTTTTCCCGTACAAGTGTGTCCACTGTGTCCAGAATGTTGCAGCGATTCAGGGGGACAGGTATGAATGTCCGAAGAGCAGGACAGGGTAGACCACGGGTAACAACTGCCATTCAAGAACGTTACTTGAGTGTTTCTTCTTTGAGACAACGGTTGCAACCGCTCGCCTCCTTCAAAATCAGCTTGAGCAAAATCATGGGGTGTAAATTAGCACTCGGACAATAAGAAATCGCCTCAGAGAATATGATTTTAGGCCTCGTGTCGCGGCAAGAGGCCCAGCTTTTACCTCAGCCCATCGAAGGGAGCGTTAGGATTTTGCGAGAGAGCATATCCATTGGGAAGAGGCTGATTGGGAAAGAGTTCTCTTCACAGATGAGTCTAGATTCTGCCTCTACCATTGAGATCGACTCGCCTTTGTATACGACGTCCACATGAAAGATATGCTCAGTGCAATTTCCTAAATACTACTGGTTTTGGAGGATCGATTATGGTATGGGGTGAAATATCTTCGACGGCTCGCACAGACCTAGTGGTCGTTGATAATGAAGCTATGAATGGTGATAAGTATATAAGGAACATTTTTGAAGAGCATGTAGCGCCATTTTCCCCATACATTGGTGAAAATTTCATTTTAAAATGCCAGACCCCATCGTGCGTGCATCGTTCAGGAGTACCTTGAAGAGGTTGAAGTCTCTCGAATGAAATGGCCAGTAGGAAGTCCAGATCTCAATCCGATTGAGCAGGTTTGGGACAACCTCAATAGAAAGCTGAGAAGTTCAGAAAATGAACCAGCTAATCTTAATGACTTAGGAATCCAACTCAGAGAAATCTGGGAAGGATTAGATCAGAACATTTTAAGATCACTCATTTTGAGTATGAACCGTCGTTGCCAAGCTGTATTTACAGACATTTGGGCAAAAAGATATAACATTCATTTAATTAGAACGAGCTATCAAAAATGTTACATATCTAAATGTAGTAATGATATTCAATTTCCCTGTTACAATAATTCCACACTCTCTCTAATTGAATCTTCCATCAAAACTTCTGATGAACTTAAACATAAGTTCTTGAACACCTCTAATGAAACCTTACTCTTTATCCAACTACATTATATTGACACAAATTACGAGGCTGAGAACTTGCAGGTGAAATTCAGCGAAGTGTTCAACCTGAACGGATCCATCTAGACAATTTATCCTGACACGTTTCGGAAATATCACGAGTTGTAATTCAGGATGGAATAGATCGAATCCGGAACATCAGATAATAAATTGCTATAAATATATTTTCCAGGCGTCTGACATGGTCACGGAATTTTATTTATTGTTCGCTGGGTGTCAGCACTGGAGATATTGTGACTTTTATTCAAGAGGAATTGAGTGCCTCTTGTGTCGATATGACTGAATTGAGAATTTTTTGGGTGCGTGCTCTAGGTAGCACTTTTTGCACGAAATTGTGTTTTGTAAGAATAATATCAGTATCGCGCACTACTATATTAAGGACGTTCTGTTCTTCCTTTTAGCTGATTAGTGTTTATCAATACAGTGTGGAATCCAGGACGCTCAGTAATCAGGAGAGACGAGAACGCTGCAGTCTTGGTAGGTATGGCTCATCAACACGTTGATGAGCCTCACAGAACCCTATGTGACATTGGGAAAACACCTACGAAAATAATTCGGTAGAAGGAAATGGAAGGCAGCTTTTCGGACCTAAAACACTCTTGACTGGGATTCGACAAAATAGACTGCAGCTTTCCACTCATTACCGTCTCATATCAGGAAACATTTAGAGAAACTGGCTGTAACCTTCACCGTTGAGTGAAGATTTGTGGAAAAGAAGAGTAAACTCCGAAACATACGAAAGGTCTAGCCCGTGATTATCATGGGTGAGAGTGCCTAGATAAGCTAGTGAACACCTTTTAATGATATTTTCCATAACAAAATCGGAAAATGGCTGCCCTTTGTCCTCGATAGCCTCACGTATTCCATCTTTGAGGTCTTGAATCGACGCTGGGCTACTGGCGTAGACCTTCTCTTTCACGTGACCCTAAAGAAGAAGTCACAAGGTGTTAAATCACAAGATCTCGGTGGCCAATTGTGATCACCTCTTTTCCCGCAAAAGATCAATGGTTTCGTTGCTTGTGTGGCACGTAGCGCCGTCTTGTTGAAATTAAACGTTGTCAAGATCAATTCAATCCAATTTCGGTCATAAAAAATCATCAATCATCTCTCGATAGCGCAATCCATTCACCGTAACTGTTGTTCAAGACTCATTTTCGAAAAAGTAAAGTCCAATGACTCCGCCGGACCATAAACCGCACCAAACAGCCACATATTGGGGATAGAGAGGCTTTTCAACAATAACTCTTGGGTTCTCCGAACCCCAGATGCGTCAATTTTGCTTGTTGACGAAGCCACCAAAGTGGAAATTGGCCTTATCACTCAAGATGATTTTTCGATGGAATTCCGGATCATTTTCGTGCATTTCAACGACCCAATCAGCAAATACACGACGTTGTTGATGATCGGCCGGCTTAAGTTCTTGTGTTAACTGAACTTTATGAGCCTTAAGACCAAAATCTTCATGCAAAATACGGTGTAATGGCGTTTGTGGAATGCCTAATTCCAAGAACGACGAGGAATGGACAATCCTGGGTTTTCTTCAACACTTTCGGCTACAGCTGCAATATTCTCGGCTGTTCTGAAGCGACGTGCACGCGTTTTATTCTTCACATCACTTACTTGTCCCATCAACTCGAATTTTTTCACCATTTTTTTATTGTGGTCAGACAAGATGCTTCACGACGACCCAAAAATGTTCGCGTCTTACGAACCAAATTTTCACCATTTTTATAGTGAATTTTAATAACTTCAATGCGTTCTTGAAGCGTGTATCTTTTATTTTTATTAATGGCGTAGTTTCTACTTGTCAAATGTCAAAAAATGACAGCTTCAACGTGACATCTACGACGAAACAACGTGCTATTCAAAATAACACCTCTTATTGGAAAACCCTTTACTAGTGAGAAGCTTTTCACACGCTTTTTCACATCGGAAAAAACGACTTCTCCAATTTAAATTTACTGAGAACTTTTGGTTTCGAGTTTCAATATTCTTCCTTCCAGAATTTGTCGTTTCAATGATCGACACTAAGTCCAATCAAATCCGATTGCGAAACAAAAAATCACAGAAAAAGCCGAAAATCATTCTAATCCAACTTTCGCAGAAGTAATGCAACACTACAATAAAGAGACCGTGAATGTGTCTTATCCCAACTGGTAGCCAGATGTGTGAAACCGGTTCTTGAAGCGTCACAAAGAAGAATTCCACATTAGAAAACATGGAAAGAAAACATACAGGACAAGGGGAAAAAGTGCCATGCACTATCCCAATATAAAACAGAGGTTCTCAGTCAGTCACTAAGTCCAGGTAGGCAGAAAGGACGACATTAACCCCCTAAATGAATAATGATGATTTCCTGAGATAGCGTTTTCCCATTTCCCTGTCAACAATCACTCGAGAAATGCGTCAAACATTCATGGCACAGATCGATAGGACCTGAATATAGTTATTATGTGTTTATTTTTATTATCAACTTCTCAATCTTTACGAGAAAGAATGTGGGACGACAGGTTTTTTTTCGTATCCGAATTGTGGTTATTTTCGCGTAATGAACCTACTTTCGCAGTTCGCAGATGCTATTTTCTGACAACGCGTTACAGGGAGATTTTCTCGAAGATAAGGCTACGATAGCGTGTAAGTTGGGGCAAACTTTCAACTGCCATAAATTTGGAAAACTATCACTGTCGTGTAGCGGAAAATGAGGAGTATACACTCATCGCCAAAAGTTTGGGCCTTCTGGATTTCTCATGAAATGAACAACTTATGTTCTGGAAATGAGATGAATATTCTCTTTTGTTTAAACTGCAATTTATTTGATAAAAAATCTTTGCTTTATGCAGAATGAGACAAAAGGGAAAAAATGTGAAGAATCTTTTATCTGTCATTTATTTTCGATTTATTATACAGGGTGCCAGTAAACAAATGCTAGGGACTTTGGGAGATTATTCCTCCATTAAAATAAGCAGAGGTAGTTTATATAAATTTTTTTCGAAATCGACCCCCATTCCAAGATACAGCTTTTGGAAGGCGATGACTAGTTGATAGTTTTTAATTTTTTCACGGTTTCTTAAAACACTGAGTCATAACATAATATTAGGCACTTAGTAGATGATACTCACAAAAAATTTTCATATCCCATAACTTTATTATTAGGGGTTGAAAATGACAACCCCCTATGATTTTCATTTAAAAAATGTTTTCGTGGGATACAATTTCGAAAAGTAAAATTCTCTTATAATCTCCTATTCAATTCTGGAGAAAAAAGTTTCGTGCAAAATTTCGATACATTTCTGGGAAAACATAAAAAATTACAAGCTGTTATGATCACTGTTCATTCCATTTGATCGTATAAGTGTTCCATAGAATTAATATTCTACTATATTATATGCCTATGACAGGAGATAAAGAAGTTCTATAAATCTTTCTGAAGGCTTAATTACTATTTTCCGGAAGAAAATTATATCCGTAATTTTAATTTCAAAAATAGAATGTTCTTTCGATTAATAAGCATAATTGACGAAACTAGTTTTGATCATAAACAATATCTTAGAATATGCATTCTATAGAACATACGATGAAATGAGATGAACAGAAACTTTTGTCTCCAGAATTGAATGGGAAACCATAAGAGAATTTTATTCTTCGAAAAACTATCCCATGAAAACAATTCTTGAAAAAAAGGTGTTATTTTCAACCCCTAACAATAAAGTTATGGGATCAAAAAAAAATGGGTGAGTAACATCTACTCAATGAATCATATTAAATGTATAGTTTTATGACTCGGTGACTTTTAGAACTCCTAAAAAAAATTTATAACTGTCCACTCGTCATCTTGGAAGGGAGATCGATTTCGAAAAAAAAATTATATTAACTACTTCTGCTTATTTCTATGGAAGAACGTTGTAAATCTATTCATGACTGATTTTGTGGTGGTACATTCAAGTGATAATATTCCACGAACAAAAATTGTCATGTTACATTCACCTAGTTCATAGTTGATAGGGACTAGGGAGGCAAAACTTTTGACAAGGTGTGTATGTCGAAAGTTTAGCCAGTACTTGAGAATGAGCGATCGAAATAACCAAATACCAAAGTTTTTATTTTCTTCAGCAGTCTCTTCAACAGTTTACAAGAAACGAGTAAACGAGTAAAAACGAAACGAAAGTGCTCTCACGATATTCGAAGAATGAACTCTTAAATCCAGTTACACTTCGACTTTCCACTTTGTGACTTTCATAATAACACCTCCATTATAGCTGAAGGAACAGGTGCACCAGTTCTTCCGGAAAAGCGCCGGCTCCTTCCCCTCTACACTTCCTGTGAGCAGAAAGGACGACATTTTCCTTTAAATGAAAAATAATGATTTCCGGGGATAGCATTTTCCCATTTCCCCTGTCAACAATCATTCTCGAATTACGTCAAACATTCATGGTACAAATCGATCAGACCTGAATATAGAAATTATTGTTTATTTTTGGGCGCTTGATCCTTGGGGAACAGAGTGTTATATTTTGCTCCTATAAGAACGTTAAAAGGGCCACAAATCGAAATCTGGATTGTATTATGACTGAAATTTGTGTGTGAATCAATCTAAATTTTGGATAAAATCAGCTGAACAAGAATTCTTCAACTTGCAATGAAATTGTATATTATACAACGAGCGTATAATTTGGCTATTATTTGTGAGGTGAAGTTTGGTATGAAACTAAATCTCTCTTTTAAATATCAACAGTATTGGAATCCAGAAATGAGTTTCTGCTATACTCTGAAGAAGTAGAAAGAATTGGAAATAGCTGCACACTTGGAAAGCCTTTTCAAAAATAAATATCTTTGAGAACGGTGAAGCTTAGGCCCAAATCACCGAGTGAAAAACAGTCATTATACGCGAGTAGCATAAGATTGATCATTATTTATTGGAAATTCAACAGGAAACAGACAAAATGTTTTAGAAATAGTATAAGTATTATGCGTTTAATAATCCACGACCACTGAATATGTTTCTTGAAGATTTCAACATTTTGAGACCTCGACAAGATCCTTCTATTACAAGCGTGGAAAAAGTCAACAAGCATGAGAAATTTTTGGAGAACTGGTCATTGTATATTTTGTGATAAAAAAAGCTTTAAGCCTAAATCACCGAGTGACTAACAGCCATTATACGCGAGTAGCATACTATACTTTATCCACGACTGTATGAATATATTTCTTGAAGATTTTAACATTTGGCGACCGCGACAAGACCCTTCTATTCTATGACAAGAGTGGAAAAAGTCAAGTTGATACATGAGAAATTTTGGAGAACTGGTCATTGTCTATTTTGTAATAAAAAAAGGTTAATCTACTATCATTATATGATAGTAGATTCGGCCTCGATTGACAAGGTATGACCATATTTGTTAGTTGGAATACTTTAGAACACTGAAGAAATACGAATTTAAAGAATATTATATCAAAGTTAAATCTATGAAGCATCTATCAGCAATGAATTATAATCTCATTATTGTCTTGTGATTAATGGGTATTATTAAGGCCGATCAAAGAGACGTACAATAGACGGATTTTACAATAGTCGTAGATGATATATTTTTTATCATTGAGAAATTTTGGCAGAAAGTACTTTTTCTAATTGTTTGTGACCTGTCGTTCATAATTTAAAATCGGAAGAAAAAGAATGGATAATTTCAGAAATATCTTCATGATTTCCGTGGAAAATTAATTTCACCAGGAATATAATTGCAAATCACCGAAAAATTATATATTCAGAAAGAATATACCTGTATGGAAATTCATATCGGAAACATACGATATTCAATGCATCAGAAAGAGAACTTTGCCATCCAGTTGAACAGTGTATTCGAAAGATTTAGGTGCTACGTTTATGACGAAATGAATGAGATCAACTGTGAATAATATTGTTGTCAATCATTCGTCAGTAATGAGCAGAATATCACTTAAATTGGCTTTTACCACAATGAGAAGAAGAGAATTGAATTGAGAACTTCAAAATTCTCTTTAACTCTATAAAGGATAGCTTTTATAAAATGGGCAATCAAAGTGATGCTGAAAACGTAGTGTAAGAATATACTTCAGTTACTTTTTGTATTTAGTGTCGTTTCGAAAATTCATCTTCTCCAAATGAACTAACACATTTCGAAGAGGTCGACAATCTACAGGGTGTTCCGCAAAATGTGGGAAATCTCTCGGATTCAGATAGAAGATGACAAGTTCCCAAAATTTTTTTCCTAGCGGTCCTCCTTACGAAGATACGACCTCCTAAATGACGCCACTGGAAATTCATTTTAGTGGAATAAGTTTGAAACTACTCGATATAATTTGATGAAAATTCGATATGATTAGTAGTATTAAGGGCCTCTTAAATCACCGCACTCAAATTTCAATTAGCTTGTTCAGTTTATCAGGTGCCGACTGGGTTGTACATTTTAATGCTTACATTTTTGACACCCTGTATGATAAGGTGCTAAAAAACAAATTTGAATACTTTGAACATTAAGTCTATAAAGTGAACCGTTTTCGAAAAAAAAATAATGAAAGAAGTAAGTAGCCGAAATTTATTCCACTGGCGTCATTTAGGAGGTCGTATCTTCGTAGGGAGGGCCGCTAGGAAAAAAAATTATGGGAACTTGTCATCTTATTTTTTTATGTTCTATCTGAATCCGAGAGATTTTCCACATTTTCCGAGACACCCTGTATATGGGAACACTGGTCTCTTATATACAAGCTGAAGGAGACCATTTTCATCATTCTTGTTAATAGAAAATCCTTCTGAAGTATTCATTGTTCGATTTCTTTATTTGTGTATATTTTGAATAACAAACGGTTGGTAATTTTCCACTGGAAAGTGGTGAAAAAACACAGATACCCATATTGTTCCAAATTGAAGAAGTGTAGACAAATATAAATTTCTCGATAAGATCTAACATGAGTATGATAAATAAGAAACTGGCAAAAGCTTCTGAGCTGCACATAACAAAGACTTCATGACATTTTTTCTTTCCAGGTTGGAAAAATGAGATCATTAATATCCCTACTGGCATTATGTCTAGTAGGGCTGCAGACAGCATACGCATGGGGTGGTCTATTCAACAGATTTTCACCCGAAATGTTGGCAAACATGGGATACGGCGGACATGGAGGGTTCATTCAGGTAAGTGGCTACTGAGGAATATAAGGAATATTCATACTGGTCGCCGGTCAACGCTGCGGTTTTTGAATGGTGCTATAGAAAGCAGTAAGTTGAAAAGACCAGATAAGGGTCAACCTATATTTATTTCCCTGGGGGTTTAGAGCCCAAGTGATCATCTATAAATGTGCGTGTCCCTTTTCTTTGCTAAGACTGACAATACGCATACATTTGGCGTTTTCGGATACTTACTAGGGTTAACTCGATTCCTAACCTTTGCGTTCGTTTACCTAACCCGAAAATCAAACCCGTGTTCAGAAAGTATGGTGATATTAACTCGATCACTGACTCAGGTTGACCTATCGTAACCTTACATGAGAGCTGGGTCGTAGAGCCACCGCATGCGCACTGCAGTTCAATTTTGTATTTGAAAAACTTGATAATAAGTCTTCTACACTTTTCTTAGTAATTTGACATATTCTTTTCCTAAAAGTTATGGAAAGAGAAGATAATTTGGCTAAGTGTGAAATGTGTGGTTCCATGAGCCGAGAAAATAATGTGAAACAACTTCTTCATAACTTTGTATGCAGATCTTTCTGCGTTAAAGCTAAAGCCTTCTCTAATAAAGGTACTCAGAGATGACATTGAACATGCGAGGGCACACCAGAATAAGAAAGATTTCACAGAAGCCAATAAATCCGAGCAAAGCCAGAGACAATTAGGTAGTAAATAAACTGGAACTGAAAAAATAAATTCTCTACTTCTTTAACAAAGGTACTAAAAAATAACATTAAACATGGAAGGGCACACTAAAAATTATAAGAAATATTTCACAAAAGTCAATAAATACAAGCAAAGCTAGAGAAAATCCGAAATTGAACTGGGCCTGAAAAAATAAATCCATAAAATATTTGGTTATGTTATTTGGTCTGACACTTCAAATTCTAAACCTGATGTGTTCGTGAACTTAGAACCCGGGTCCGTGATCCGAGTAGATCCGTCACGTGACCCAATGGTGACGGGAAGCACGTCAGATTGCCCCATTGACCCTCTCGGTGTCCACTGTGACGATGTTGAGCAAGAGATCCTGCGTCAATTGCGAAACGTTTTGTTCTCTCCACTCCTTACTCGCTTAATTGTTCAGACTCTGGGGTGTAGTGGTGCACTCATGTTTCATCACAGGTGATAATGTTAGTGAGAAATTGGTCTCCCTGTTCCTGAGATCGTGCAAGAAGACGCCCACACACCTGAAAACGTTCAATTTCTGGTCAGCTGTGAGAAGCGAGGAAACCACCTGGCGCAACCCTTACGATACCCTTGCTCCTCTGTGAGTATGGAGTAGGTGCTTCTATAACTTATTCCGACCTAATTTGCAATTTCAGAAGTGGTACGACGTCTGTCGTCTTCAATAAGCTGTCGAACACTACTGATGTTGTTCGCTGTGGTCATGGCTCTCATTTTCAATACAATAACGACCCTCCACGAACTGTTTATGCCATGCAGAAACTCTGGCTCGCAACAGTGTCTCTTCCCCGAACATGGGCAGTCAATCTCCTCAAGATTTTGGCCAGTTTTCTCTGCCTTCTGCGGCGAGAAACTTGGTTACAACACGTTGCGCAATTGACGGTGGAACCTCTTGCTCAACATCGTCACAGTGGACACCGAGAGGGTCGATGAGGCAATCCTCCCTGCTTCCCTTACTCCTGACAAACCTACCCAACAACAAAAAAATCAGGAATGTTCTTCCCCCTATTGTGGCTGAAAATCGAAAAGTCTCGTTTATATTTGAATTGCCCTCGTATATCAGTATCATCACATTCTCATATGGGGAGATAACTTTCCTCACTATCGGTATCTATAACATTGCTTTTTCAATTTAGTTCGCGCCCTTGGTTGAAGGTTTAATGAAACAAGAATTCCAGGGGAAAACAATTATAGTAGCATCGGCACTAGCAAATTCCAAATGCAAAATTGGCAGATGCTAAGCCAGAGTTATGCCAATTTTAACCAGGAAAGTTAGATTGTAGAAAACTTTCAGATAAACAAGTTCTACGCAACCACGGAATCCCTAAACAGCGAAATATTTCAACTTCGTATTCAAATACAGCAGTATCGAACATAACTTCACGAATGATGAATATATACTCGAATTTTGGCTTAATTGAGCATTCGGACTGAAACTGCCGACGCCGTTGAATAAACATGCTGTGCTCAGAATAGCTCATAGTTCTGAAGAGCGGTCTCTAACGGTAAATGAGATTGTGTAGAGAGGCAAACCCGAACTAATACAGTATTCTGGGAATGCTGAAATTCGCCGAATGCCCTAAGATAATACTAATAAAACCAGCATGAACTTCTGTGTAAACCTAACCCGGCTGAAATTCTATTTTGGAATAATAAGGATTTACTGAAATCTTTGCTCTTTATGACTTTACTCTTTGATTTAGTATGTAGTTTTGCCTTTCTAATGATATAGTCCCTTTATACAAAATTGTAACATGGGTTTGGCTTTGGATTTTTAATTGACACTATGAAAACTCAATGATATGGGTCGATTATACATTGAGATAGTTCACAAGCTGTTACTGTTCGCTGTGTAATCGTGTTCACAAGCCAACAATCTGATTGTAAAAACTGCGACTAAAGTTGAAAGCTGCTACTGAGCGAATTTTATAGCTGATTGTTAATTCGCTCAGTGTAATCGTGTTCACAAGCAACAATCTGATTGTAAAAAAGCTGCGACTAAAGTTGAAAGCTGGGCTACTTTACATCGCTAAATCGCTGGCGTTTTGGCTTGTTGGCATCTATTCTTCTTAAATGTATTGACATTCATCTAAATCCTGGACTATACAAACATAAACCTCACGTGAATCGCTAGATTTTTGGCTACTCAGCGAGTAGACGTAGACATATTGATTATTTTCTTTTAAAAATGTTTATAAAAAAGTATTATCTCTTCGTATGGCAATGGAATGTGGAAAAATTGAAAACCTGAAACAATCTGTCTAGGTGGAATAAACACGGATAAACAGTCAATAGGCCTCAGATCCTAAAAGAGAAAACTGGAAGAAATTTGAGGATGAGATTTAAAAGGCAATGACTTCTTCGTTTTAAAGTTTGACAGTTCAACATGAGCAAAAGGTCTCATCGACCCTCATCCTAACTGAAGTTCTGCCCTTAAATCCCCACCTGTCATTGGTACACTTCCAGAACGATCTAAGTGTGGTAGCGAAAACTTGTACAAATCGGAATCGCCATGTGAAATATCGTCATCAGTTTCAGACACGGTGTGAATTTTAAGGATTATCAAATCAGGTAAAATTCACTTTTCCGCGTCATTACGTAAATCTAGCAAAATGTTAACTCATCGTCGAAGCTCTAATTTCTTCACACTACCCTCACATCGCATTAATATTTTTGTACAAGTTCTAACAGCGTCTTAGTGCAACCAGCCCTTTATCTGGACCACCCTTGTTTTACCTACTCAGTCCGCTAAAGCTTCCATACATTTCGAGTTTCATATCTTAAATAATGGGTCGATTACATTGAGATACTTACTTTACAAGCCGCTACTGAGGGAATTTAGAAGCGAGTGAATTAGCTTGTGAGATTGTGATGATTACACACAAAACTGTCTACTCGCTGAGTAGCCAACAATCTAGTGATCCAAGTGAGGTTTATGTTTGTATCGTTGTCAAGGATCTAAGATGAATGTTTAAGACGTTTTCAAATTTAAGAACCAGGAACCACCGAGTAGATGAACACTCACAGATTGTTTAATAGCAACTGCAATTACACACGGCTTGTTTACATGTCAACAAACCAAAACGCCAGCGATTTAGCGTGTAAAGTAGCCTAGCTTTCAACTTTAGTCGCAGCTTTTTTTACACTCAGATTGCTGGCTTGTGAACACGATTACATGAGCGAATTTACAATCAGCTACTGAATTCGCTCAGTAGCAGCCTGTAAGTATCTCCATGTAATCGACCCATTAATCTATACACACAACGGAGAAAATCAATATTTTCACAAGAAAATTGTATTCTACATATATTAGCAGAGGTTTCAATGATTTTTTCAATCAATTTATATGAAGTAGCAACTTGATATAAAAGAATATTGTGAGAAAGTATAAGTATTTATATTTCAGAGGCCAGGAGAGGGGGACGAAGGAATATTGGAAGAATATACTAATGACGTTGAAGAAGAACCCTGCTACGGAAAAAGGTGTACGGCCAATGAACACTGCTGTCCAGGATCTGTTTGTGTCGACGTTGATGGAGGTAAAGTTTTATCTATTACGAACTTATGTATTGCTCATGATTCGACGGCAAAATATCATTTAGTTTTTTCCAATGACGCTACGATCATTTTTTGACACAGTTTTAGTGAACATTATCTATAGATAAGTTAGTCAATTGTATTTCAGAAATCATAAATTGCATTTCAGAAAACATCACTTGTAATTCAGATCAGTCAATTCAATTCCAGAAATCGTCAATTGTATTTCGGAAATGGTCATTCGAAATTCAATTTATAGGTACACACATTTACATATCGCAGAAATTTTCATTTTAAATACGGTTTATCCTCCTTAGTCCAGAGACCACACTTAAATCGAGATAACTGTGATATTTGGAAATTAAAATGATATTTCTACTTTCTGAATTACAAATGACGGTTTCTGAAATACATGTGATATAATCTGAAATGCAATTGACGCTTTCTGAGATACACTTGGAAATGGTGTAGTGCGTCCTGCATTTGTGAAAAACAATTGATAATTGTTCCTCTTTTGGATAAAGAAGATCAAGTGATCTCTCAAAAAATTGAATGAGTCGTTCGAGAACTCTTTCATAAATACAAAAATTTCATTTATTTTGAGGTTATGAGTACACGTGTACCCATACCGAACTATAATAGGCAGCCATTATCAACTATATGAATGACGGCCATAATGTTTCGGAAATTACGCGGCAGTCCACATTTTGCGTACAAAAGTGGGGCATAAACAACGAATAATGGCCAAGTGTAAAATATATCACATGATCACCATAATGAGAAACGTTATTTCGATATTTTGCTGGTCACGCAACAATAATGACCGGTTGAATTACTTCACGCTCAATGCGTCCTGGAAATATCCAGCATAATGCAATCGATTTCCACGGGCCATATTACTGAAATGGAAGTTTCGATATGTTACCCCTGGGGTTAAGGACAAGTTAGGAACGAATTTCGATTTGAAAGACGGCAACAGCAATTTTATTATTTCGAGGAAATTCCGTTAGAAATAATGATCAGGAAATTGTGTACTGCGTGAGTTTTCAAGAGGCACGTTAATTCTCTCCTGATATTTCTATGTTTAGAAGTGCAGAAAAAACAGTTTTGTAAAGTTGCAGGATAAAAAGTCTACTACTTTCTTATTCTCACTTGATCTTCTTCATTCAAAAGAGAAACAATTGTTTCTCACAAATGCAGAAGGCACTTGTATTTCAATAGGAGTGAAAACTTCAAAGACACGCCTGCTGCTCGTTTATTAGAAATGATTTGCCATAAATTCAAACTGACCCAGGAAAATAAACCATCATATAATGGTATGCAGAGTTTGAACAAGGTTGTCAACTACCTAAGATGTACCGGGTTTTTCAGTAGTTATAATAGGGGGATTCTGGCACACATAGAAGTGTGCCAGGACCCCTGTGCCAGAATCCCCCCTTTATAACTACTAACTTCCGGTTTAGAACAAACAAAGCTTATCTACTCATATTGTCGCACAAATCTTTGTTACGTTATTGAGCAAATGAATATAGAATGTATACCGGATGAGGTTTCTAGGCCTGGATGAAAAAAATGCAGAATAACTCCAACTGGAAAGAATATTTGACATTATTAATAGTTTTTTAAGTATAATTCATTCAAATCGCTATTGTTCAGTTCCTCGGTGTTCTTCCTGAGAAAAAATGAAAGTTTAGTCCTTGCATTTCGTAGATGACGAATATTTATATCGAGGTAAATACGGACTACACAAAACTTGTAGGTTAGATTAGATTCATGGGTTTGATCTTTTACAAATCCCAGTTCATAACAGAGGTAGTTTTTGAAAAATACTGCTGTGCCTACCAGAAATCTTCCTGTTGGATTACTACCAGAAAGGAGGAACAACCGAAATGTTCTAGTTCTAGTAGTAGAACTGAAAGGTTGAGACAAGGAAGTCTAAACAAAGAAAAGCCCACTGAAGAATGCTCTTGTGAAGAGAAAAAGTACTATTTGAATTCAATAAAATGAAGTTAATTCAACTGTTCAACAAACTAAATTGTTTTCCTTAATTTTCCCAACAGCATTTTAACTTAATTAATCTTTCACTATGGCTGAAATAAATTGAAACAAATTATGACACCCACCGTCTTCCGAGATAATAAAAATATAGTATACACAGTGATACACTCGTTCTCTATAGATTTCTGAAATTTTGATATATTGATGAAAAATGCAAATTTTAATGAAGCAGATCTACACATAACAATACAACCAAATCCTTCCATGTCAATGTCAATAGTTCTACGAATTGGCGTGGCGCTGAGTTCTTATTTTCAGATGCCTATACAACGTGAAAATATCGCTTCAAATTTTCAAACAACAGTTGCTCGACAATTCCAAACTGCTCCGATATGGACGACGCCCCATAAAACTGTGTAAAAAAATCACCGGAGCGTCATTGGAAAAAACCAAACGATATTTTGCCGGGCAAGTTTCCAGAAAACACGTAATACGAAACAAGAACTCCCATCACAAAACATCGTTCCCTGCTGTGCGCTGAGACGAGCTGAGGTAATGAACGTTATCTACCAAGTTTTCCCCATGCCGCTCGCGTCGCCTCATAATGCTTTTTCCGGCCTCGTGCTGTGTTCTCGGAAAACTCGGGAAACTCCCCGGAACATTTCCTATATAACGTGTTGGGTTATTTGGTTTTAATCAAAAAAGGAGATAAAAGGATGAGGCCGGATGCTCTACTTGTTGTTAGGTTATTTCCTCGATCGTAAATCGCCGTTCTTTAATAGGTTGAAGGTAATATCGGAGATTTTTGAAGTGAATTCGATTGGTTATGAGCGCGTAGAAAACAGCGTGTTCTACACATGGACCTATAATACTAACTGGACGTCGAACTTCCTAACTGTCACGTAGAAAAAAGTGAGGCAAGGGCCGCCATTTGCAGTTTGGGATAAAACCATAGACTTATAAAAGAATGGACAGGACGTGTGAGAGAGAATATTGACTTCAGACAAGGATAGAGTAATATTAGTGCGGTGACAGAACATATAATAGAAACATTGGATCGTATATAACTACACATCAGATATTTTTATGTTCTGTGATTTTTCCAATATTAGGAGAGAGAGATAATGTGAAGGATGGAGTGATATCAGTTTATTTTAGTCTATGCACCACACTAATATTACTCCATCCTTCACAGTACCTCTCTCCCTTATGTTCGGGGCATAAAACTTAGTGTGAAAGTCACGTGACGCCCTGTCCATTCTTTTCTATGTCTATGGATAAAACACGAATATTTTGATGTTCTATGCCAACTGCGCTCGAATTTTTTTCATTGAAAAATTTATACCTCTCAAGTGAAACCCAAACTGCAAATGGCCGCCGTTTGCCTCAAAATTTTTGACATATTCGCTATCTATAGTCCGTTCACGAAAGGTTGAGCTCATAGTAGACGTTTCTTTATTTATCTGAAGTTGGCAGTATTTACTGTCATAAAGTAAAATAAATTCAACGTTGCCGAATGTACTCGGCCTAGTCCGACGAGCTTGCGAGTTATCAGAAAACTCTATGCAATATTGACAACATTGCGCATTAATCTGACAAGAAAATAAAGAACGTAACCTAAAATTTTAATATACACAGTGGAATATGCCAATTTCCATGGCCAACCGACGGCTCAACCTTTCGTGAACGGAGTATAGTTAGTATTATAAATCTATGGTTCTACATTTCCCTAAGTGTTTGAAATTTTTGGACAGTTAGGGTCGCTGGTGATTCGACGGAAAAATATCATTCAGTTTTTTCTAATGACGCTTCGATGATTTTAGTTTTTAGTGAGTTATCTGACAAACTCCTTTTATTACACACTACAGGGGATCCTGGCACACTTCTATGTGTGCCAGAATCCTCCTATTATAACTACTGAAGTTCCTTGTCAAACTCTGTTTCCAGTCCATTATTTCCGTCGTTATTATCAATTTTTTTTTGTAAAAAAATTGTGCTAAATTACTTCTAAAAATGTAAGCAGAAGTTAGGAACATAGACTAACTAAACGTTTGTCTATGGTTAGGAATGTTGAAATAAAAGGTCATAAAATCCGAAATACGAGTTCTAAAGTTCGTAATTCATGTTTCTAGATTCGGAAATGATACATTTGCACAAAAAAATAACATTCGAATTATCGTCTTTTCAATATCAGCAAGTGCCCAAAGTTTCAAAATAAACTTCAGGGTAGTTTTCAGTAGAACCACCTCATCGATATGTTCAAAAACTAGAACATGTTTATCTTTAATAACTGGCTGTTCATTTTTCATATCAGTTCGTATATTTCGTTGTTATCCTTAAAAATTCGATCAAGGTTCTTCGACAAAATTTCATCATCGTGCGCAATATCGAAATTGAAGCGTGTTCTACGTGTTTAATCATCTCTTAATGCACTCGCAAACCATTTTATTCCCTATATAAAATGGAGTTTTGCTGTTAAACTCAGAGCTGCACGAATAACGGCACTGTCACAAAGCTGTGGGAGGGTTGAAATAATATTTGCTGAACCTGTTACAGTTTTCCATTTACTCTAAAACCGTTTCGAATATTGATTGAAATCATCAGGCGTAGAATATAGCAATTTCCAAGCTGGTGCAAACCGATATTAAGTACTGGTTGAATGGAATGGACATTTTTAGGTGTATAAAAACTTTCCTACATAGTTTGAAATCAATATCTTCTTTGTGGAAAATTTCGCTGTCAATATGTCAACGGGTGTTCTTCAGTGAGAGCGTATCTATTTTGAAATGAAATAAAATGAGTCTTGTATGATGTATTCATCACATACTGGGATTGAAAACACAGTTTAAATATTTTAGGAGCTGATTATCGACTTTTAGTTTAGTTCAGTTCAGTTTAAAAAGGGGTTACAGTTCACTGCGACCTCAAGGTTTATTGTGAAGCATACAGAGCTGTTCTGGCCACACCCTTCCCAGTTCGCCTTCTAGTTCCAGAGATCTAAATAAATCTAATATCTGTGAAGGCTTCAACGAGGCTATAGTCCCTCACTCTTACAAGTTTCTCGCCCAAGGCATTCTGTCCTCAGGCTCGCAATGCCAAAGCGTTCCGTGACTAGGTGAGAAAGCCAGTGAGGAGGTTTTAATTGCTTCTTACCAAGATCCAGATATCTTTTGGATCTCGCTGTCTCAAAGTTCCGAAGGAACTTAGTGGAATGATCCATCCCTGGGAGATTCCGTCAGAGTTTTTTCCCTCTCGGCCTTCTCCTTTTCCAGAAACTCCTTCTTGTAGGTACATTTGCCTATACCACAGAAGTTCTGGGCCAATGAGTGACATTCGTACGCCCTGTTTGGCAAGTGTAATGGCCTCTTCGTTTCCTTTGACTCCCGAATGGCCAGGAAAAAAACCTTATTTTTCTTGCCTACCTCGTTGAGTTTGTTCCGGCACTCCAGATCATCTTTGAGTCGATGACGTAGGAGCTCAGTGCTTTAATAGCAGCTTGACTATCTAAGTGTATGGCTATATCGCACTTCTGATAGTTTATTTCTAGATTCTTTCTGGACATCTTCCAATGCTAAGAATTCCCCTTGAAAAGCGCTCATACAGGAGCCTAGCGACAGTGCACACTTGGTACTTGGCCCATATATTTCAGCGCCAGCTCCTGTAGAGGATTTGGGACCATCTGTATACCATTTTACGGTATTTTCTTAGAGGTTATAGTCGGTGTATTCCCGTCCCATTCCTTTCTTTTACTTAGCAATGTCCTGAAATTTTTCTCAGTGCTTACTTTCTTGAACTTCACATCACTAGGGAGGTTCGCATATGAGATGTAGTTGTTCAGAGAGGACCAGACTCTCTGATTCTTTATTCTCCCATTACCTGTTCCTTTTTTAGATATTCTGAATCAAAATAAGTTAAAAATAATATCAAAAAATGAATCATGTAGTGCCATAACCATTTTTTTTTGGTCGAAAGAAACCGGATATAATTTTCAGTAACTCTTTTTGCATGCTTCAGTTTAATTCTTAATTGCTCCTTTCTGATATTTCTTCCAGTAGTTGGTTCCTGCCTGTTCGCTTATGGACGGCGAGTCGGTGAACTTTGCAGGAGAGATACGGACTGTGAATCTGGCTTGGTATGTGCAGAGGCTGAACCTGGAACTTTGACCAGAGTGTGCAGGCCCCCTGTGCACCAAGAAAAACAATACTCGGAACTTTGTAACATGTCCAGTGAGTGCGATATTTCTAGAGGTCTCTGCTGTCAATTGCAACGCAGACATAGACAGGCCCCAAGAAAGGTATGTACATTATTTCTCCAGATTATTATATTATAATGATTTTCCGATTACTCTTAAGGGCTCCCTGGAAGCTGGAAGGAAGCTATTGAGTTTGTGCGAATAAGGAGCATCAAATTAGGTCTTTATAGTTTATAGGCTTCGTAACTGTGTCTTCACGCCACCTCATGCACATCAGTATCAGTGTACCTACCTATTCGTTTTGAATAGTTTCTTGCTCCTGAGCTGTTCCAGTGTTTGTGTGTGTCGAATTGTTCGATTAAACTCATTGAAATTAACTACAAAAGAACTCAAACGAAACTTTTGTACTGCGATAAGAAAATCAGACTGACTTCTTTATTCCTTCTTTTCAACAGCTTCACTCTTTTCTCATTTATGCATTTCAGCATTAATTCAACTACGCAATACGCATTATGTACGGGGGAATCCCCAACCTCCTTGTTCCCTAAATCTTGACGCCTGGTCTACGGCCACGTCAGGCAACACACAATATGTCGCCTAGCCAAGTAATGACCTGGTTAAACTCAAATCTCCGACATGTGCAACCAATGGCAACCCGTATTTCGAGCTTATGAGTTGCTCAGAAGCACGAAACTCTTCAAAACGAATAAGCAAACTTTGTATGAGGCGAATGGAAGCCGCTAACCGAATAGAAAATTTCATTCCTGAGGGGATCGAACCTGGAAAACCTTTGGATTACTTGTCCAAGGCTCTTTCTTGAGCCACGACACATTACTAGTTATCGGTAATTTTGATGCTCTTGTGCAATTACAGCTATGAAAGAAGATAATAATATGAATTGATATGAATCAATCAACATCAAACACTCATACTTTGGTGCTCGTCTTGTCAACGTTCAAAGAGCATACAATAGCGCTGAACGATAAGGGAAACTCCAGATATGGCATATTGCTTCGGGTATTATTTTGTATGAATAACGAAGCAACGCCATCTCTGAGGATTCTTACGAATAACCTCATCTGCGAACCTCCCTAGTGATGTAATAATCAAGAAAATAAGCACTGAGAAAAACTTCAGGACATTGCAAAGTAAAAGATAGGATTGGAAAAGGAAATACACCGACTATAACCTCAAAGAAAACACCGTGAAAAGGTATACAGATGGTTCCAAAATCTCTACAGGGGCTGGCGCTGGGATATACAGGCCAAGTACCAAGTGTGCACTGTCGCTATGCTCCTGTATGAGCGTCTTTCAAGCGGAAATCTTAGGTATTGTAAGATGTCTAGATATAAATCTAGAAAGAAACTATCAGAAGTGCGATATAGCATACACTCAGATAGTCAAGCTGCTATTAAAGCACTGAACTCCTACGTCATCGACTCAAAAATGATCTAGGAGTGCCGGAACAAAAACTCAATGAGGTAGGCAAGAAGAATAACGTCTTTTCAATCATGGTTCCCGGCCACTCGGGAATCAAATGAAACCAAGAGGCCAATACACTTGCCAAAGAGGGCACACGAATGTCACTCATTGGCCCAGCACCCTTCTGTGATATATGTAAATGTACCTATAAAAACTAGTTTCTGGGGAAGCAGAAAGCCGAGAGGAAAAAACTCTGGCGGAATCTCCCAGGGAAGGACCATTCTCCTGAGTAACTTCGGAACTTTGAGACAGCGGGATCCATAAGATATCTGGATCTTGGTAAAAAACAGCATTAACCTCCTCACTGGGCTTTCTTACAGGACACTGTCGCCTCAGGGAAGCACTGTTGAGGATGGAATTATCGGACACTGACGAGTGTAGGTTCTGAGGGGAGGAGGAAGAAAACCCCATTCACCTAGTCATGGAATGCTTTGGCATTGCGAGCCTAAGGAAAGAATGCCTTGGGCGAGAAACTTGTAAGAGTGAGGAACTAGCCTCGTTGAAGCCTTCACAGATATTAGATTTCATTAGATCTCTGGAACTGGAAGGCGAGCTGTGAAGGGTGTGGCCAGAACAGCTCTGTAAGGGGACACAATAGACCTTGAGGTCGTAGTGAACTGTAACTCTTTTTTAAACTAAAATAAACCTCGAAGTATGACTTCGATATGGTCTTCTTTCCCAATTTATATTTTCACTTGCGTTATCCGCGTTGATTTTTTTGTCTTTTACTTCTGAAATCCTCAAAGAATAACTAGATCAAACCATAAATCTTCAAATGTTTCAGGTCTGCTCCTACTTCAAGGACCCCCTGGTCTGCATCGGTCCAGTTGCTACCGATCAGATCAAAACCCATACAGCACACCGCAGGCGAAAAAAGATTGACCGGATTCACCACTTTCAAACGACCGTTGCCAATGCATTAGGCACATATCAGATTAATGTCAAATGAGTACCTTACCCTATGAATTTAAAAGTTTTCTGTAGTGTGACTAAAGAAACATTGCGTTGTACGTTTCCACCGAACACAAACTGATTCAGCTAGTGACCAACCGTTCTTAAGTTGGCGCTCCTGGAACAGTTTTCTTGCCACATGAGCCCTCCTTTTGTGCGAAGTAGATCCGTAACGTAACGACTCAAAACATTTCTGACAATTATTGTTTCATCAAATGCCATACAATGAAGTATGATTTTATCGTTTAAAATTCTATTTGAATTCAAAAATTGGCTGAAGGTTTTGATTGATTCTTTGGATATAGATAAGGTGTTTTTGAGCACTTTTACTGGCCTAGTTAGTAATAGTTTGTAGTTTGTTGCGCATATTCAAATATAGGGGGCGCGCAAATCTAGATCTCACCCGAAGGTCTCTCGATCGACTGCGACAAGAATGAGAGATTTTCCAGATAGAAAGTTTGAATTATTTAAAACTGTACCTAAAACTTTTAACCGTCTAACTGTGATGATTAAATATGGCAGTATTTGCGTGCTAATGTTCCAAACGACTTCTCTACCTAAGTTAGACCTGACAAGTATTTAAGTAACTTGGGTGAAGAATGTTGGCTCTTAGAGGAGATTTCAAGATTGCACGCAATTATTTGTCTTAATCAGTAAAATATGAATACATATCATGTGAAACATATCATATTATAACTACTATATTGGTGTTATATTATAAAACTTAAAATATATTAATAAATGTATACTGCAATTGGTTTTATCGTATCTCTTGTTATTTTTCAGACCCCTTTCCTTAATTTTAAGTGTTATGCGTTTCACAGGGAGAATTTGGATAGATCATTTTTTTCCATAACCCATAAATCAGTTTTTATTTTGAGTGTGTTCAATTCTGAGACCTTTTCGGAAACTTACTCGGGTTAACTCGATCCCTAACCTTCGCGTTCGTTTACCTAACCCGAACATCCAACCCGTGTTCGGAAAGTACGGTGCTATTAACTCGATCACTGACCCAGGTTGATTTATCGTAACCCTACACAAGAGCAGGGTCGTAGAGTCACCGCATGCGCACTGCAGTTTAATTTTGTATTTGAAAAAGGCGGGAATAAGTCTTCTACTCTTTTCTTAGCAATTTCATATATTCTATTCCTAAAAATTATGGAAAGAGAAGAGAATTTGGCTCAATGTAAAATTTGTTGTTTTATGAGCCAAGAAAATAATGTAAAACAACTTCTTCATAACTCTCTATACTTATCTTTTTGCGCTTAAGCTAAAGCCTTCTTTACTTTTTTAACAGAGTTACTAAAAGATAACATTAAACATGGGAGAGCACGCCAGAAATTATAAGACAGATTTCACAAAAGCCAATGAATGCAAGCAAAGCAGGGGACAATCTGAAAATGAACTGGAACTGAAAAAACCAAATTCTTCATCATGATTTACGAGCTTTCCATGAAAAGTCACTCTCCCACTTGTGTTAACAAAAATTCGATGCAGCTGTATCTAGATTCAATCAACAATGGATACACTCGATAAAATTTGTTTTGAGAAATTTATTTACAACTTAGAGGTATCTTCCAAATGCACAAAATTATACAAAATGTACATGGTAATGTTTAGAAGTAGAAATTATTATTTAGATCCATGAATACTTTCTTTTTACACAATATTTACATTAACTTATTCTTGCTATGCATACATTACTCACTTATATTCTAGTATATCATTGCAGTGTTCAGGTATATCAAATACTTCGACTGTCTTTGATGATGTCCCACAAAGAATCTGAAAATATTTCATGTAAATGAGCCGGAGAAATAATAGAAATTGCTGCTACATCTTGTGAAACAAAATTGAACTAGAATAGCTGAGTTTCACACACATTCAAAATCAAATCCATACTAATATTATAAATGCGAAAGTAACTCTGTCTGTCTGTCTGTTACTCTTTCACGCCTAAACGGCTGAACGGATTTTGATGGAATTTGGTATGGTGATAGATGATAACCTAGAAATGGTCATAGGCTATAAATAATCACGCCATCGTTCTTAGGGGGTAGGCAGTAGGCAGATAATAATAAATTGAGTTAGTGATTTTTAATCGTTTTTGTTGGGACTTTTGCTCTTTCACGTCTAAACGGCTGAACAGATTTTGATGAAATTTAGTAAGATAATAGATGGTTACCTAAAAACGGATATAAGATCAAAATGATCACGTCATCGTACTTAGGGGGTAGGAAGTGGGCAGAAAACTGAATTGAGTTAGTGATTTTTTTATGGTTTTTGCTGGGAGTTTTGCTCTATCATACCTAAACGGCTGAACGGATTTTGATGAAATTTAGTTAGGTGATAGATAGTAACCTAGAAAAGGATATGGGCTATTAATATTCATGCTATCGTACTTAAGGCGTAGGCAGTAGGCAGAAAACTAATTAAGTTAGTTTTTAATCGTTTGTTTTAAAAGTTTACCTCATTCACGCCTTAACGTCTGAACGGATTTTTATAAGACTTGGTTAATATAAAGATAGGATCCTAGGCACGGACACAGGCTACTTTTTACGGCGGGAAAATACCTCATTCCCGCGGAAATCTAGCGTGATCGTGTCAAGAAGCGCATGTAGCCATAGCTACTGAAATGATTTTGATGTTTTTTTTACTGGAATACTAAGACTTCAAGTTAGTACCTATTTGATCACTTTTCTAACTTAGAGGGTCGGTAGGCGCCATAATTTAGGGAATTTATGATAAAATTTTGATGCAACTGTCTTTATTTAACAGTTTTACTTACCATCACACTACTTAACTTATAGGGTAGGAAGGTACCAAAATTCAGACTATTCAGACGTATGATTTAAGTGAATATTTTCGAAAATATTGCCGTGCGAAGCCGGGGCGGGTCGCTAGTTTCTAGATAAATAAGTTACTAACCATTCGTTCGTAGATGAACAAAGATGCAGCTGTTACATCTTCTTTCAAACAGCCAAGATATTTGTTGGTCCTCATATTGTATCCATAAATGCCATCGGTAGCTACTAGAATCATCAAATTGCCTTTAGATTTCACAATAGAAAAAGGTTTTTGTGTGGTTACTTTTCTAACAAAATTTCCATCCTGAAAATTAAAACATTAATTTGATTATCAAGCTGATATCTAAGGAAATTAATTCATTAATTCGATAATCAAACACTTACGCAGCAGTTGTACACACTTATTTGTTCATCGGTGACTAAATACACAGAGGAATATCTCAAGTACATCGATCTCACATTTTTCATATCTATTATAGTTCTTATGTGTAAAGCTGACATAGCATCTCGAACATGAATATGTGCAACGCCATCTGTATCTTCGAATAATATTACCAGAATTTTTCTTGGACCTTCTTTAGTTGCCGTCAAGGCTTTTATATGCCTGACTGAGATATTCGATCTTCGAATTGAATTTTGTTTCTCTGAAAGAAAACAGTTCAGGTTCATCAAATATTAATCAAACACTTGAATCTTTGAGGTTAACATTTGGATGGAAAGTAACATAATCCTATAATTTGCGTATGATTGAATCCATGAAGAAAATAAATATATGTATAGTCCACCCAAACGAAGAACAAACTTGTAGAGAAAAGACTCATAGACCTATCTTCATATCACAAACTAAGGTGACGAAACACTTGGTGATCAGATAAACAATATTAAGTAATCGACGAGTCCCAATAAACGTGAAAATATGAATTCTCAAACTTTCAATAAATTACTTCATACTTGAACAAAAAAGGGTTTTCCAATAAGAGGTCTTATTTTGATATTCAAAGAAAAATGCCATATTTCAATATAAATGATCGGATTTTTATTTCATTATAAAGGGAAAGCTATGCCGTTAATAGTGGAAATAACATCGGGCAAATGACCACCACGACCACGCTTACAGGACCATATCCTCTTAATGAAATTTTCCATAACCAAATCGCAAAGTGGCTGCCCTATGTCCTCGATAGCCTCACGAATTCCATCTTTTAGGCTTGAATCGACGCTGGGCTATTGGCGTCTCTTTCACGTGGCCCCAAAGGAAGAAGTAGCAAGATGTTAAATCACAAGATCTCGGTGGCCAATTGTGATCACCTCTTCGAGATATAACACGGTCTGGAAACATTTCCCTCAAAAGATCAATGATTTCATTGCTTGTGTCCAGTAATGTAATGACATTCGTGGAATACCTAATTCCAAAGAACGGCGAGGAATGGACAAACCTGGGTTTTCTTCAACACTTTCGGCGTCAGCTTTTATAGTGAATCTTGAATCTATATAATAAAGCAGATCTATGGTTACCGTCAAATGCGATATCTTTCAAATGGCTGCACCAATTGGATAATTCTTTTTTTGTTGTGTTCATAATTGCTGGGTCAAGGTTTATACAACAAAATATTTCCAAAAAAATTGTTTAGAAAAAATAAAAGGCTTTCCTTTTCTTCTTACGACCTATCAAGAAGTCATAGAGAACTTATAGGTTATAATGATTTTGACATTTGCACAAAAAGTGAAGTTACATCGATTGAATCGAAAATACGGAAATTTTAATCAGAAATAACGTATGAACTAACATATTATACAACAATTTTTTACTTATGCCATATTTTACAAATTTTAAATGTATGAATGTATTTTGGATTGCCCTGATGCCCGTATGTTTATGATCACAAATCAGATCAACAGATAGCGCTGTAGTCGTTATCTAGGTTATTCATCTATTCTGCAACTAAACGGCTGGATCGAATTTAATGAATTTTTGTGTATGCAGAACAACGTCTGTTGGGTCCGCTAGTTTTAAATAATTTCAATGCGTTCTTGAAGCGTGTATCGTTCCATTTTTATTAATGGCGTAGTTTCTACTTGTCAAATGTCAAAAAATGACAGCTTCAAACTTGACATCTACCGAAATTCAAAATAACACCTCTTATTGGAAAACCCTTTACTTATAGATGTATGTATTCCAGAGTTTATCAAGTGACTTTAAATAGACCCTGCATGAATAATTATCGCAAAAAAATACTTTTGGAGTACAAGCTAAATAAAATATTTCGACTCACCCTCCAATCATATCTTGTTAGATAACCTCTTTTTCCGCAATAAAAAAGAAACCCCAATCGTTTTTAACTGCTGAGATCGAATCTTCCAAACGAATTTTCTGTTCGATGTAGCGTTTTTTATACTTGAGATTTTCAATTCTGATTGTGTAGTGCTGCCTGTGAAAACATAGTACCAGTCGTTTATCCTGACACATTCAAGAAAACTTATAGCACTCTCCCCGATATTTACTGTCATCAAAGGTTTGTACCCGTAGACACTGTGATAATGTATTTTTCCATCGTCTGTACCTACTATGCATTCGTTCTTCTCGAAAATCATCTAAAAAATATATAACTTGTTACATAAAGCAATTCCTATATTTTAAGTTGTGAAAAATTATTTTTGTTACTATATCCCAGTCTGTTTGAAAACATTTCAACATTTTTCCAGGATCAATAACTGTAGAAGACATGATGGCACCACATGCCATACGGTTAATGAACTGCTATCAATGGTATGTTTGTAGGAAACAAAGAAGTAGGGATATTATAATTTATCAAGGTTACAGTTAGGTTAGGTGGAAGAATATTTGTTATCTTTGTTGAAAACAAAGATCAAATAAGATATTATCATTAATGAAGGTTTGCGAGATATTATGAGTAAAGTTTGTCAGGTTTAAAATTCTCTCAAATGCCTAGTTTTACAAATATTTGAATTATTTAGATCAATCAAAACTTAGGTAATCCATCGGTTTAGGCATGTAAGATGGCGGCGATTTGTTGAAAACGGAATGACGCATGCGCATAGAGTGTCAAACGTCCGTTTAGTTGCCAGATTGTGCAAAAGCCAAATCTTTGGAATCGTATGTAACTAGGATTTACGGATTTCTTCTGAAAAGAAATTATAAAATGAGTTATAACAAATATTGTCCATTCAGATGATCTGCGCAATTATTGCTGAAAGAGGGACTTAAGAAGGAAATAAACAAGACTTGTTGTATCCAAAAATTAATGAATTAAGCTATTAATCAGAATTTTAAATTTTCAGAGAGTTTGGATTTTTTTCCTCTTTTACAACCTGATAAAAATAATTTTAAATTGAAATATAATTGAGCCACATTTCGAAATATAATGTATAATTGCACCATTGATTTAAGCAATGATTGCACTATACATTTTATTCCTCACATAGGTAAAAAAGAATTAATAAATGTTATCTTTTCAATTAGAACTTTCAGGATATATTCACTATATGGAAAGAAATAAAATAATTTCAATTGATTTATTTTAGTGTGCTAAGGAAGGAAAGAACTAAGCAAAGAAAACCTACACTCGAGCCTACACTCACTCAACTATTTAAAAAATATATGATAAATAATCACATTTCTGTTCAACAAAAGTTGAAGCAAGCTATTTCACTAGAATTGACTTAGTTACAATAATTCGAATTGTGTAGTGGAACTCCCATATAACAAATCAAAAGGGAATTCAATCGATTCTTCAAATACAAGAATAATCGTCGTATCTGGCAACGTTGCTGTCACTTGGCGGACCGCCGCCATCTTACATGCCTAACCGATGGATTACCAAAACTTGAGAAGAAACATTCAGAAATTTGGGCATATATACGTATCCTCCGTTCACATATTATTCAGCACAAAGTATTCCATGGAAGTTTGGAATAGTCCACTGTGTATATTAAAATTTTAGGTTAGGTTGTTTATTTTCTTGTCAGATTGATACGCCATATTGTCAGTATCACGAAAAAGTTGCACAAATCGCGGAGTTCTCTGATCCAAACTCGAAAGCTCGTCGGACGAGGCCGGGTACATTCGGCAACGTTGACTTTACTTTATGAGTAAATACTTCAGATAAATTAACAAGCGCATACTTTGTTCTCAATAATATGTGAACAGTATATGTCATCTAATTAAATATCATAGTACCAACCTTACAAAAAAGTACAACTGCCTTAATACAATGAAGACTCTGAAATGGTTTAGGATCATTCATTCGTATGAGTTTTGATGCCACCTCATCTTTTTGACTAGATACACTTGCATTAGAACTGGTTTCTTCTCGGATTTCTTGAACAGTCTTTTTATCTTTTCTCGAACTATGTGGACTAGATATTTTGGTATTGAGGGTATTTTCTTGCACTGGTCTTTTTCCAACTTGCGTTTCATCTCTATTTAATATTTTAGCATTGGTACCGTTTTCTGGCAATCTTTTTTCAGTCAAGCTTTCATTTCCTAATTTTTTAATGGAATTACTTTGTTGTACTGACCCTTTTTCAATCTGCATTTCATTTGCATTAGTTTGTTCAGTAATTAAACTATTCTTTTGTACCATTGTTTCATTAGTTTGCTTTTTATTTCCAACAGAAATTTTTCCACTTTCCTTTTCATTTGCACTGGTTTGTTCGTTACTTGAACTATTCTTTTGCACTAATCTTTTACTGAATTGCTTTTTATTCCCATTAGAAATTTTTGGACTATCCCCCAATAGATCATTAGACTTTTCCAATTTCCTTTTTTTACTTTTAGGGGTTGCGATTTCTGAATCAACAGAACTTTCACTCAACCCATAAAAAATTTCTTGTCGTAATTTATTTAAAATTTCTATTTGTTTATCAATAACAGTCATGAAATTAATGGCATCTTTGAGATTCTTAGGTTTGTCGAAAGGTTTGATGGTTAATGATATGAAATCATTTGCAGAACAATTATTCTCACTTGTATAAATTTTTTTAGGGTTTTCAACTAAATTTATTTCATCAACATTCGATGATTGTGCTGAAAAGTTCAGATCTTTGTTTATTACCGAAAAGTTGGATGATTCAGTTGAGATAATGTCAAACTCATGTCCCAAATTTCCAGTTTTTTCTATCAAATTTGAATCTTTTACCATAGCACTTTTCTTGTTAGCAAGTTGTGAACTATTTCCTTTATTCAACGTTTCCATTATATTTGTATCTTTTACCTCAGCACTTTTTTTGTTAACATCTATAGCCACTTGTGAACTATTTTCCTCATTTGGTGTTAATATTGAACTAATATTCATTTCCGCATCAACACTAGGTATAAAACTTTGTGAAGTACAGAAAGGCAAAAAAGAAACTTCTTGACTACACAGTGTGTTATTGTGTTCATCTACTTGACCAATGTTCATAATTGAATTGTTTTTATTTGAAAGCGTAGGTTCGAAAATGTTCTCCTCAACTATTGCGGTATTATCGATTTGTGAATCGTTATTTTCACTAAGTAGACTGGTATTATGTGACACATATTCCATTTCACACACCGCAGACTCTAAATTTTGATCATTTGGGGGTGGAATATCATTCAAAGGCACACTTAGGTTTTCCAGATTTGTGAAATTTTCAGCAGGAGGTTCATTTATTTCATGTTCTTGCAAAATGTTCCAGTTGTTGGATGATTCAAAAATGTTTTTGCTGACCCAAACAGTCCCCACTTTTGGTTGTGAGCTTAAATCTCCTTCTTCTGATGGAAGAGATTTCTTGTCAGTTTCTGGATTCACTTCTACTTTGATTGAGTCCACTGACGGCAAAGATGTAGAATCTGCAAGTTCTTTAGCAATTTCAATAGAATTATTTTCACTACTATACAAAGGATTGGTGTTCAAACTGATATTTTCGGGTAGATCTTTCTCAACAGATAGTGTATCAGAGGCGTTGTTTTCATCAATGACGGTGTTCAAGCAAGCAATTTGGTTTATAGAGGAAATGCAATTTTGTGTAGTAGAATCAATACTTTCTTCTATAGCATCAGTTTTCTGAAATAAATTAAAAAAGTTATAAAATTCCATTTTAGATGCAATAAAGAATCATACTTACTTCTGAATACACAATTTCTTCTTCCGAGTCCAAAACCTCAATAAGTTCGATTGAATTCCCACAATCTTCAGCATTTTGAATTAAACCTTGATTAAACAAAGTTGAATCAATTTGAATCTCAGTCTTCACATCATTAGTATTCAAGTTTTCCTCATACGTTTCATCATTTTGAAATTGTTGCAAAAACGCTGATAAATCATCAGAAGACTGCAATTCACTTTCTCCATTGAATAAATATGAATTTTCATCTGACAAACATGTATCCCCAATATTTTTATGTAGTTCATCAAAAGTTAAACTCAATTCTTTAATAACATTGATTGGCAACTGTTCAATCTTGATGGAAAAATCTGGTATAATCGCATTGACAATTTCACACGCTTCAGGTTTCTCTTGATGACTTAAGTCTCGTAATGCTTTGGTTACCTCGAAACTCTTTTGCTTACATATATAATTAAAAGCTTCTCCGTAACGAGAATCTCCTGAATTAAGAAAATCCATTATTCTTTCATTATTCATTTTAGAAATATGTTTGAGAATAAGATCGGAAATTTCTTTAGCATTGTATGTTTCACTAGGTTTTTGTTTAGAAATATTATCCCTCTTGAATTTTTCCCTCAATTCATTCTTTCTCTTCTCTTTCATTTGTAACCTTACAATTTCTTCATTTGATTTACCTAATTTTCGCTTTGGTTTTGTTGACAAATATTCTTTGTTAATATCAGAGATTTTAGAACTATCACCACTTAGTTTAAGTGGTTTATTCTTGGATACAGACATAGTATTAGCTGACTCTAAATGTGTATCACTTAAAGTGATAGGTACATGTTCAGGACTCATCAACTGTTGTTTAATCATATCGCTAGTATTTCTAATTTTTCTCAATGTGTACTCTTCATAACAACCCATAGCTGAATGCTCTTTTTCTCTTCTAATTGACTGAGAATGAATATGCTTTAGGTATCCAGAATTTGGCCTGCCTGAATGCAGTTTCAAGTTATATGATCGTGCATTTGGATTCTGCAATACATATTCCGAATAACTGAAACGAGAATATTTCACTGAATAATAGCCTTGTATTTTAGTTGATGTAATACCTGTGTGTTTGTAAACTACTGTTTCTATTCAGCAAATTAAAACTGTGGTTGTTGTGGAAAAATCCTTGACCTTTCTTATTTCGCTTACTTATTCTTTTTTGCGGTTTCCTGATTAAATCCTTACTCACACTCGTATTCATGATCGAAGTTACGTTATACTAGTCATTAGCAATAAGTAAATAACAATATAAAATGAATAATTATTTTGATTTTGAAAATTCTAATAAGATTCGTTATGTCAAAACAACTTATCATTTCCACAGAATCAAGAAGCGTCAGTGTCATTTCTATGCTTCGTAGATAAACTTCATGGTTCCAGTAGTTCAATTGTACCACAGTGAACGTTCTTTTGGGCATCCCTCAGCCTCAGACACAGAATTTTTGTGTTCTGTGGGTGTTCGATGTTCTGTGATTGCACATGGGCGGTACCTAAGCAAGGGATAAGGAGGGATCATTTATTATTTCATTTTTGCCTAATATTTACATAATTATTTTCATTCATATTTGTGATGATGCAGGGATTTTTTTTAAATAAATTCGAATATTCAAAGTATTTCTTTATTCAATTTTTCCAGAAGCTTTTATTTTTCATTATATTTAATTATACAAAGCATATTGTAAAAATAAAAAGGATATTATACAAAATATACATTCAACTTTGAACAAAAACAAATAGTTACAAATATTTCGGACTATTTGATTGAAGGCACTATTGCAACAATTTTTCTAATATTAGATATTTATTCTCCACTGTCTTAAGTACACTAAAAACAGATAAAGAATGCATTATTTAGGACTCAAATGGCAATATATCAGCAATTAAATTGGGAATGTCCTCTGTAAAATACTGAATTTAAGTAAGTAAAGTACAACAAATTATCTGAGTTAATTGCCACCAGAGCGTCCTCAATACAAGTCTTACAATTGAGTATTATAATTATGGAGTTCTGCAATACTGAATTATCATAATTGGAATGGTATGTACATATTTACAATAGTCATTTCCAGCAAGGCAACTCTCCAAATCTACAAAACAATGTCATCATGAATTTCTGTTAAAAAGAACTGCATTTCAAATGTTGGCCCCATATTACCTCCAAGAACTTTTAGATATATATTATCAACATTGTTTTGCAAACTTAGGTCTAGATCTAAGAATCCAATTTACACTATATATTATTCTTACGATTATAGATAAAGTAATTAAAATATAAAAAATCAGGAACAAATACGAAATAATATAAATAGACAAACACAAAATTAATATTTACAATTTTATAAAATGAGATATCCGATTCGATTTAAATAAAAATAATTTCAAAATCTAACAATATTTATAAAAAACAATTATTATTAATTAATATCACACTATAGGTTAATTACAGAGTGTTGTCACCAAGTGTCTTTCTTCTTGAAATCACGAGATCACTTACATTTTCTTATTTATCACGACAAGTTCATGAAGTACTAAATGTCTCATTATCAATAATCTTGAAGTACGATAAAAGAAGAATAATAGCCAATCAAATAGATTAATTGGGATGCTATTAAGAATTCAATCATCCCTTTTTTTTGACCAGCATCATACACAAGTAACAATTTTAGAGGAAATACTTGATCATTGACAGAAAACATCTCAAATAAATTAATATGTGTCGAAATAAAAGAAATTCATTATGGGAGGTATTGAGTTGAAAAACTGAGACATTTTCTGCAAACCATTTCGAACATCATTTTCGATTTCTCATGATGACATTTGATTCCGATTTAAGTATCGCGTATCCATACAGAAATTTTTCCGGTTTTCGAAAATAAAATAATATATTCGTGAATAATTAAAACAATTTTGACACTTATAAAAACTAAAACTAAAATTGCACAAAATGAAAATAAATCGATGTGGCCAATCAAAATTTATCACTGTTAAATTATTTCGAACTGTCAATTATGTCCAAATACTTAATGCATATTCACTGGCCCACTACACGTTAAACAAGCACCGTTAAAATGTCTGAACTGTTTTGTGGAGTATTTTGAGAAGTCCGTTGTTTGTTCACATTGATAATATTCTTACTAAAATCTTTGTGGCCCGATGAATCGTCGAAAGCAGCTGTATTCTTCCGTACATCTGGATTTTGGGCTTTGTACAACATTATTTGGCTGCTTCGATGAGCAGGGCTCAGCCCATCTCCCTTGATGTTATCGTTAATGTTGTAACCTTTTAAGCTGTTAGTGTCTGAACTGGTACCAGGCATAACCAGCATTGTTTTTCTCGAACCTGGACAGTCCACTTCGGAAATCATTTCCAGCATTTCGCTAGAACTCTCCATGGGAATCATCGAACTTAAGGGTCGCACAACACTTACTTTTGGCATGTCCATACCGCAAGCTCCAGTTGAATTTATACTTCCCATGCTTCCAATGTCGTCTTTCAAAGGATTTGTGTATCTTCGAAGATTTTCTTCGTTTTGAAGATTATTGGATTTTTCATCTTCGTGATTCCTGTGGCACGAATCAGCTGATGGGGATAAGTTTACCCCACTCATTCCTAAGGATCGCTTCTTATGTCTCAAGTATAAAAGTGATAAGACTGTTGCTGCACCAATTGCGATAATAATGAAACATATGAGAACGACGAAGTATTTGTTACTCGGTTTTTCTTCAGAAACTAACGCTGTTTCTACTTTGACTTCCACTATAGAAGTGAGGGCTAGTAAAGATGTTTGTTTTCTTGATATGGCTTCACCTATTACTCTAATACCATCTAGCACACCTTTTCCTCCAGACTGCAACAAAAACAATCATTCGTTTCAATTTTATTCAATGAACTTTCATTATTTTTCAAAACAAAACGGATCTATACTTACCAAAGTAACTTCAATAGTATCATTGTAATCCAGTTTGAGGTCACAAAGAAGTACTAAGTCTTCTTGCAGCCCAGAGGCTGCTTGTTGGATAGCTAACAATCTTCTGAGGTCGAGGCAAAGTCCTTCAACAGTAACACCAGATGGCAGTTTTATTCTATCGAAGAGCAAGGTCAAGCGAGCGCATGTATTGCTTAGTGTTGCTTGATTAGGCCAGCAGTTTGGAGGACTTGGAACCGTTGGAGGTTTAACTCGGCGCCCTCCCTCTAGGTCTCTACATTCCCCATGAGCTTGACAGGGTGGTGATAGGCAAGATTCTGCAGGTGATGGCACACAAACTTGATTGGAGTTACACATGGTGGTAGGATGGCTACTTCTACAGTTACTAAGTCCGCACCAGATCTTGGTGCACTGCACAATTCCATTGTTGCACATACATGTGTTGCATTCATGCTGCCAAGTCATGTTGTTGTCCAAATTCTGACCACCCCATAAACAACTGCCTGGGGTTGGTAGATAAGAAATGTTGTCCACTGAAAAAAAAACATCATTAGAACATAATACAAAACGATATTTGGAAAATGGGTTATTTGAGGTTATATAGTAAACAACTTACAGTTACATCTCTTCCCATGTCTTCCTGGAGGACATATACATCTATAGTCCCCTATTTCATCAACGCAAGTTCCACCGTATTCGCAAGGATTAGAAGCGCATTCGTTGATGTTTATTCTGCAATCAGGACCTGTGAACCCAGCAGCACACTCGCAAAGGAACCAGTTGACCCCATCTATGCATTTTCCTCCGTTATAGCATGGTTGAGGTTGACAATCGTTCACGTCATCTTGGCAGTGGTTACCTTGAAAACCATCTCTGCATATGCATCTGTAGTAGTCGTCAGTATTGACGCAGGTACCTCCATTGAGGCAAGGGCTGGACCTGCACGCTGCCTGCTTGGATATATGACACATGGTACCTGGAAAATGCGTACAATGAATAATTTACTCTTTAAATAAGTCTACAGGTATTGAATTAATGGTTTACTATGAGAATACTCGAATTTCGAGATGACTCACCTTCCCAATCAGGTAAGCAGCGGCAGACAAAGGTATTTCCAAGGTCCTGGCAAGTACCGCCATTTTTGCAAGTGTTGTGGTCGCAGTGGCTGTCTCTAGAGCTGCAAGTTTTTCCTTTCCATCCATTTTTGCACTCACATTCGAAGTCGGCTATGCCATCAATGCAGGTGCCATTATTTCTGCATGGGTTTGGATTGCACTCGTCAGTATCTGAAAAAAATAGAAAATGTTAGAAAGTCAACAAGTTGCTGTTGTCATTAGATGCGAGTTTTTGCTATAACTTTCAACTTACTTATATTGCAAAGTGCACCTTCCCAACCTTCTTTGCAAATGCACTGGAAAGCATTTACTTTATCAACGCAAGTGCCACCGTTTTCGCAAGGATTTATTTTGCAATCATTGATATCTGAAAGAATAACAGTTAGTCAGGAAATAGTCAACATCTTTTTAGAGATGAACTTACTCTCATGGCAATATTTTCCTGTATATCCAGGTTCACATTGGCAAGAATGTCCGATTCCAGTTAGGCTAACACATCTGCCGTGGTCACCACATATTCCATCACAGTTTCCTGAAGCTGTAAAATGATAGCAAAATACATTCGGCATAAAGGAATGGAATCAATTTATGATTCTAGAGATTCTCATTTAATTTCAAGAGTGTTTGAATGGGTTGTAAAAATTACTTTACGTACCTATATCGGTGCATGGTGGATTGTCACATAAGAGTCTAGGTTGGCTGCAATTTTTCCCTTGCCAACCTTCAGGACAATGACAGTAGTAATCTTGTTGGGTGTTGAAGCAAGAAGCGCCATTTTGACAAGGGTCCGGACTGCAGTGGTCATAATCATTCTGAAAAAAAAAAGATTAACTTTTAGTAGAAGCAATCATAACATGGTAATCAAAATAATTGGTGTGAATATTCACACTGCGAAATTTTTCTCTCATTTTCTATTTGTGTCAATCTAAATTATAGCGTTTTTCATTGGGTACACTTCTGCACTAACACTTCACTGGTTTTCATCGAATTCTATCGTAGTTAATTTCCAATAGAGAATAAAAATATAATACAAATTGTGGAATTAAAGCTTATTCTTGTTGAGCCGGTTGACCGCCAAAATATTTAGAGTTTATGATACATCTCGCGAAATTTCAGCCATTGTAATAATTGGAATCCTTAAAGAGCTGCTGCAAAAATGATTGGTCCCAGTGCAAGAGGGAAGATGCACCAGATACCCAATGGAACAAAATATGCACTCAGTACACACTTCAGTGCCTTTATAAAAGTGGCGACAAAAAATGTCAGACTTTTGATTGGTTCCGCCATTAAACTTCGAATTTCAATTGTTTGGGTAGCTCATCTCTATTTCACTAGTGTTGCGCACTAGTTCACCAAATGAAAAACGCTATTAATATTTGGATTATTTGGATTTGGTGACCAATCTCTTCTATCGAACATCACTGCTTCATTAAATCTATCAGATTGCGTGCACCATAATGACCCTACGTAAGTCATTGATATACCGAGTGTCCCCGGGCGCAAACCACACCATTACGACACGCCGCGAACATCTCAGTAGTCGGACGATTTAAGAAAACGCCCTAAGAAACAAATAAACCTCGGGTTACAACTCAGGCAAGCAAAGTTAATGGTTTGTTATTAGCCACGATTTGCTAGTTGGTGCGGAGGCATTATTTTCAGCTCGCTAAATAAACATTATCGTTAATATTAAGGACACAATTATATGAATTAGATTCGTTTTATGCTGCCAGCAATCGGTATCTTTTATTATGTGGAGTAACACGTTTTAGTGTTGGCTGATTAGTGGCCAGTTAAGTTTTAGGGCGGTGCTTTTTAATCATTCCGGTTGAACACTGTTCTGGCTTTTACAGAAACTCTGGTTTACATTTGTTACGATGGAATGAAGGACAAATAATACTTTGGTTTAGGTTGTTTTTTGAAATCCACATTTCGATTATTTAGGAAAGATGTAACTTATATTCATTATATTCTTGTTCACAGATTTTTCAAATGGAGAAAATAATCTAGACCGATCCAGGCTTTCTGAGAAAAGGAATGCAAAATGCAATTGTCCTGTGAATACACCGGTTTCACTTTGAACGATTTAAAATCATTTGTTACGAAAAAACTGTTAAAAACCTTTTTTATGTGAGTTTCGGATTTGGACATTGCAATAATTGAATTAACGAAAAAGAATTTCGTAATTTCTACCTGAAATTTTGCAATATACATCAATAGAAGTTTTTTATGTCAATCACCCTTATTAAATCACACCAAATCAAATACAAATGCTCCGCATTGCGTCGAAATGCTTCGCGTTGCATCGAAATGCACCGCGTTGCGTTGAAATAAACCGCGTTGCGTCGAAATGCTTCGCGTTGCGTCGAAATGATTCACGTTTCATCCAAATGCACCGGGTTCCGTCGAAATGCTATAAGCTCAAATCCGAATTGAGTTGAATTGACATTCTCTAACTCAATTCGATTTTTAGTATCGGAATATGAAAACTTTTCGTTTTTTTGAAACCTAGCTGTCAGAATACTATTTAGAATTTTCTGGATCTTTTTCCATGAAACAGTTTGTTGTTGTTGAAATCGATGTCATCTTAGTACGATATGAAACAATTGACTATCTCGCGATGACCCTTGATCATGGAGAGCCACAATCAATCATTTTTGAAAATTTAAAATTGATCGAAACCATAACGTACCTGTGGTATAGTTCATGAAACAAGAGCGATGAAAAAAGACTTACCTCACACTCATGTCCTGTAAAACCAACTGGGCAGATGCATCTGTAACCATTAACCAAGTCGTCACATTCTCCACCGTTTTTGCAAGGGTTTGAGGCGCAATCGTTTATATCAGTAGCACAGTCTCGACCTGAAACGAAATACCTCAATTAAAAACGTGAAAGCTAAGAGAATATCCTAAAATCGACCAATATCGGAGTATCATAAAAGTGGCCAACTGCTTGAGCGCATAGTAGGCGTTTGTTTATTTATCTGAAGTTGGCAGTATTTGCTGTCAAAACGTAAAATAAAGTCAACGTTGCCGAATGTACCCGGCCTCGTCCGACGAGCTTGCGAGTTATCAGAGAACTCTATGCAATATTGACAACATTGCGTATCAATCTGACAAGAAAATAAACAACATAACCTAAAATTTCAATACACACAGTGGAATATGCCAAATTTCCATGGCCAACCGACGGCTCAAACTTTCGTGAACGGACTATACATATCTCGAAGGCCTGTGAAGATTTGATTGGATTTTTTATTATGTTTTCAACATTGGCATTGAGCTCATTTCAAGAGCTATGTTTACCAGGTTTTAACCTAAACTACTTTGTTTGACAACATTGGCGACATCTAATATTTTCATGATATGATTATTGAGTTTTAAGCTTTCGACTAAAAGTTGATTAATTATTAGGTATTGCATAAACGTAATTTTCGGTGTTTTTAATGCAGTTGGCCACTCTTATGATAGGTACTGCTTCTCTATTTGAATATTTTAATAGGGTGCCATGCTAGATATCTCAAGACATGTTCAATTTCCCGTAAGGTTTGCGCCATTAATCTTCAGCAGTGGTGGTGACAAAGATGGACGGACAATCAATCAAGCATTCGAAATGTATTCACATATCCGTAATTAGTAATTTATAGTCATTAAAATCGAGGATTAGTCTTAGCTGGATATCGATAGCCTTTTAATGAAGTTTTTGACAACCGAACGCTTGATATTCCATGTTTCCTGTATGTTTTTGATTACTTCGGATGAAAAATGAATCGAGGTAAGATATTAGAACTCTGAGTTGATTACGCTCATCGTTCGAAGGTTCATCGTTAGTTTTTCTCACACTTTGATGTATCCCGTAGGTTTCAATCTGTCTTTAGTTCGTTCATGGAAGTTTGAGCCGTCGGTTGGCCATGGAAATTTGGCATATTGAAATTTTAGGTTATGTTGTTTATTTTCTTGTCAGATTGATACGCAATGTTGTCAATATTGCATAGAGTCCTCTGATAACTCGCAAGCTCGTCGGACGAGGCCGGGTACATTCGACAACGTTGACTTAATTGTACGTTATGACAGCAAATACTGCCAACTTCAGATAAATAAACAAACGCCTACTATGCGCTCAAACTTTTGTGAACGGACTATAGCTATGGCGTGATCTAAGGTTGTTTACAATTCTATAAGAACTAGTTAGAAATTTTGATACAAATTTGATGTCTTCATTCGAGTACTTTTTTCTATTTCGAATGAATTGGCGTTAGATTAAGATTTCATTTCAGTTTGAATCGATTCGATCTGTTGTGTTATGCTTAGATTTGCTCTAGTGATTATTGAATTAACAACAGTGAATTTTTAATCGAAAAGCTGTTGAAGAATTGAAAACAACTATCTCTGAATGAATTTACTATTTCCCAATTTTAATTTTTATTCTTTACTGTTACTTACATTGTTTATTTTCAGTTGATTTTCGTATAAAATTTCATTTAAAATTATTAAAAACATCTGTACAACTTCTATTACACCCATAGCTAATGTGCCAATAGCATTGAATATAAAAAATTTAAAAAAGCTCTGAGGTGCTTTTGAGCGCTCGTTCATTGGTAGAGCTATGAAGCTATCACCTCAAAATGTTGTGTAGGACTTGATACTAAATTATATAAATGCAAAATCTCAGCACGATCGGAATAATATTCTGGAAATTATTCAAAAACTGAAATATATAAAAACTTGACAATTAAAAAAATTAAATTCTATGGTTCTGATGATGCGATCCTCCAGAAATTTTGCATAAACATTCAGTATATCAATCTTCATATACAAAATAAATTTCACTCAAATCGGATGTCTCCTTATGGAAATATGAAGTTTCTTCTTTTCAATGTTCCAATTGAATTTTCTATGATTCTGTTGACACTATGGTCACAAAATTTTGAATGAGGCTTACTATGAGCATCTTGCATGTGGCCGCATAATTTCATTTTGATTGCTGCCGTTTCGTCTGAGGTATCGAGGAACGAAAATATTTTATGGAACACCCTGTACGATATGGCTGGTAAACGAACTTAACCGAGGCATTCAGGAACCGAGCTCGCCATGAAAATTTTAAGTCTCTAGGACCATCCCTTCGAAAGTTATCGTGCAAACGGACGGCCGGCTACACAGACAGGAAAGGTACTTTTCCCATAAAAAAATAGGAATATAACTCACCTGTAAACCCAGGTTGGCACGCGCAGTGGTAGTCGTTGACCAAATCGATGCAGGTTGCCCCATGCTGACACTGCCCAACACAATCGTTGATGTTCTGATCGCAGTTTTTGCCCATCCAGCCTACTCTGGCATTTGCACAAATAATCACCCACCACGTTTGTGCATGAAAAAGCGTTGATACAGGGGTTTGCCAGGCACTCATCAGCATCTGTAAAAGAAATTTTAACATGAACATCTTTTTATGCAGCCTCCAAAACAAGAAATCATGCAGAGATGAAAGGTAGATTAGATTAAATTTGATTGGCTGAATGATGCACTGCGTCCTGCAAGTTCCAGTATGGCAAGGTGTCTCTTGAAACGTCAGCGTATTCTGCAAGAATAAGCAGACTACTCTTGTTGATCTCTTCCTCAGAAACCTTAAGCTGAGTTACTTTCACTAAAGCTCTATACTTAACTTATACAATCGGCCACAAGTTAAAGAAGAGGCATCAAATGTGAAGCTTCTCTGATACTGAAAAATTTCTAAGCCCTATCTTAAAGCATAAAAGTCTTCTAGAATATAAGTAACGTCATACAAAAAAATACTTTCCACAGAAGTTAAGGTATGTTTCACTTAAACACTAAACAATTGTCGAAGTTAGAAATCATGTATACAGGTTTGGAATTCACATCTGAATATACGATATACAATGCATCAGACAGAGAATTCTTCTCTCCAGTTGCACAGATGAATAGTCGAGACAATCACTTGCTGTAACACACTGAATTCAGTTGTCTTACTTCATTATTCTAGTCTTGTCTCTCTCTTATCGTTTAGAGGAGCGTAATTCTTTAGTATGGTAGGCAACAGAAATACTTGAATCGAGTATTACGGGCAGCCTGACAAATTAAAAATTCTATACGTGTAGTGCGGGGTCCCTACCATACTGCGATAAGAGAGAGACAAGACTAGATTAATGCAGTGAGACAGTTGAATTCATTCAGTTATCGCACTTGATTATCTCGCCTATTCATCTGTGCAACTGGAGGGAAGAATTCTCTGTCTGATGCTTGTATATCGTATGTTTTCGATGTGGAATTTCCAAATCGGTATATGTAGAGCTGAAGCTTTTCTGGAAAGCTAAACTCTAACCAGTAGTGATTCTTCAATCACTGAGGGCATACAAATCCCATCATTCCATCAAATAATTATGGATCAGTTAACAATCATTATAGCCACATTTTGAGCTAAAGAGCAGCCACATGGTCAAGTAGATCAGCATACAAACCCAATAAACAAACATTAACTATTTGATTTTCACTGAAGCCAAACATCCAGTTCAACAAAAATGCATTATTCATTCGAAATGTGTCACTGACATAAGAAAGAGCCGTTCCTAGAACGCGTTGACCGCTATACATTTTCATTATTCTGGAAATTACAATGACACATGCTCTGCTCGAAGAAAATTATGGAGACTAGTTTTTCGCAACGCTGAACATGAAGACAATGTCATAGACGAGCTTCTAGTGTATCATGACGGAACAAATGATAGTTGAACTATTATTTGTGAATTATTTTAACCAACAACGTTTTAAGAAGCAATGAGCTCTTTAGGTGCTTTGTTGAGTCACTTTATGGTTGTGCGCTGTGTCTACATGGGCGATCATGCAGCATATTTGTTAATTTTGGCATGGAATGGTGGTTTTTACGTAACTCCTCTAATATGTGAGGTGCGAAAGATATGATTAGGGTTTTCAAACAATCAAACATCTCAAGAGCAGAAGAGTATGGAACTGTCCAAATCATAACTTAACAGCTACCTAATGAAGGGTTTTCCAATAAGAGGTGTTATTTTGATATTCAAAGAAAAATGCCATTTTTCAATAAAAATGATCGGATGTTTATTTCATTACAAAGAAGAAGCTATGCCGTTAATAGTGAAAAATAACATCAGGCAAATGACCACCACGACCACGCTTACAAGACCATATCCTTTTAATGAAATTTTCCATAACCAAATCGCAAAGTGGCTGCCCTATGTCCTCGATAGCCTCACGAATTCCATCTTTGAGGTCTTGAATCGACGTTGGGCTATTGGCGTAGACCTTCTCTTTCACGTGGCCCCAAAGGAAGAAGTCGAAAGGTGTTGAATCACGAGATCTCGGTGGCCAATTGTGATCACCTCTTCGAGAGGTAACACAGTCCGGAAACTTTTCTCGCAAAAGATCAATGGTTCGTGCTTGTGTGGCACGTAGCGTAGCACAGAAACTTTATAAGCCTTAAGACCCAAATCTTTATGCAAAATACGATGTAAAAACGTTTGTGGAATGCCTAATTCCAAAGAACGGCGAGGAATGAACAAACCTGGGTTTTCTTCAACACTTTCTGCTACAGCAAAAATATTCTCGGCTGTTCGTGAGCGACGTGCACGGGTTTTATTCTTCACATCGCTAACTTGTCCCATAGGTCGAATTTTTCCACCAATTTCTTCATTGCGGTCCGACAAGGTGCTTCACGACGACCCAAAAATGTTCGAGTTTTACGAACCGTCTCTGTCAAATTTTCACCATTTTTATAGTGAATTTTAATAATTTCAATGCGTTCTTGAAGCGTGTATCGTTCCATTTTTATTAATGACGTAGTTTCTTCTTGTCAAATGTCAAAAAATGACAGCTTCAAACGTGACATCTACCGAAATAGCGGGCTATTCAAAATAACACCTCTTATTGGAAAACCCTTCTTCATAGATAGATGATATGTTAGTGAATTTAAAGATAGCAAAGTACTGTAGGATTTTTGGCTCTACTTACCGAATTGGCAGACATTTCCTTCCCACGCAGGTGGACAATCACACTTGAAAGAGTCTTCTAAGTTGACACAAGTGCCCCCGTTTTGACACGGAGCTGAAGCACATTCATCTATATCTGAAATAAAAGAAGAAACTTAAAGTAAAGTAATAATGCAACAACCACGTTGTATGTACAATTAGTCATATTTGGTTTCAGAACAGCCTCGGCCCAAATAATGATCCCTGTGGCACACCTTGTTAAAATTCGTCAAAAGCGGTTGACTGCAAATGAAACTGTGTTGAAATTGTCTGCCATGAATGATTTTCTAATTCCCGATATAAGAAAATGTTGAACAACCATAGATAGGGTATAACATATTTGGTATACAAGAACAGTATACATTTCGATCAATTTTCTATCGTCAACAAGATGTACCATAAACTTTTGAAGATTGTAGAGACGTGATGTAGTTTTCTTGGATTCTTAGTATCTAGGGGAAAATCCGGATAGATTCCCTATTTTCAAAATACGTAACTTTCGAAACATGTAACAAAAAATTTATTTTATAAGTAGATGCTACAGTCACCCTGGACCTTAGTTTTGTGAGGGATATTGTAAAGTGAGGTCGTTTTTCGCTATTGTGTGCGATCATTTCTGCAGCGAACTTCACAAACACGCCAAAGTTTTAGAGGTAAGTATTTGCCGCTGTATAACTTTTGAAGTGGTAATAAATTCAGTTACTTTTTTATTACGTCAATACCGTGTTTCATTGAGTGTACATCTGAGTATAAATGGTTGCTGTTTTCTTCTCAATTTATTCAAAAAATTCATGGGCATCTATTCCTATCGAGAAGGATACTTGTCCTGATTATTCGAGGTATAGGTGCCTCTTATAAGGCATCTAAACTAAAACCTTATCTTCTTAGCTGATTTTCGGTTCATTGTGTTATTTTGATTTAAAACTTGATTCTTGATTATTTCTGTTGAGACCTAATATTTTATTAATTTATCATGAATGTGTGGAAAAATGCTTTATGTTAATAAGAAGAATTCAACTTTTCGTTTAATATATGCCTTTGAAAATCAATTAAAAATGCACAATTGTTTTTAATTCGATCCATGTTGCGTAGATGAGGTTGCTGTTTTAGGCATTGAAAATCTCATTGTATTTAGTTCACAAAGTATGAAGGGCATCTATCCTTCCCAGTATTTTCATGGTGGGGCAACTATCCAAACTTGTAGGCATCTAACTCCAAAAAAGGGTTCCACAAAAATCAAATTTTTGTGTAATTTGGGATTGCCATGTCAGAGAAAAGTATCAGTGTTTCAAATCGAATAATGGGGCTACATACAATTATGGAAATTACTCATATAAAATCAATATTTTCAAAAATATGAGGCAATTTCAGAAAGTGGGGCATCTATCTGGGTTTTCCCTTATTGAAAAAGAAAATGAATTCCAAAACCGAAAAATTACACTGCAATATTCTAGGACATCAAAACCAACAGTTTGGTACCCTTTACAAAACTTCACCATTGCTCAATCCCAAAACTGATGATAACTAAAAGATGTAATGACGAGTCAAACTTTCCAATCCGAATCTTGTCAAACCCAACCATCATCTATCTGTCGATGGTTCCTTGTACCAGTTGTACCATCCTTGTTCAAACCAAAAATCGTTAACTTCTGCTTTATCACTGTCCTATCAGAGCCGCCATGGAGAACACTCCATTTTCATCAATACAACTTCATACCTCGTAATTATTGCATGCACAGATACAATCTCTGATCACGACCGGTCAAATATCAAATCAATCTTTTCTGATCGCAGGTATGCCAACAATACGGTACAGAGCCGAGTCGCATGAATAGAAACAACTGCTATTCGAAGACGTCTGGTAGATCCGAAGGTAGATGAAATACCTCTGGAGACAATAGCATAAATGAGTAATTTGAGTTTGTCGTTTTCGCGACAGCGGCCATGATCGTAGATGGAGATAAAAAAGAGAGATGGGAGATTTGTTGTAACGAAACCGAAGTGATATATTCGTGTCGTGTTCTGCTCCTTATGATATCTGTATAACATGCATATGGGAAATAGTTGTGCAACTTTCTGATTAGTGAATAAATTAATTTGAACTACTCTTCTGAAGAAGAAACCTCAGAGATTTAACACATAGAGACCTGTGTTCCACGAGGCTCTTTATTATGACATGTCAGAAAAAACAATAAATTACTTCAATACTTTAAATGAACTATTTAAAACCTCACAATATACCATGACAAACTAATAGAATGGTAGTAAACAGTCACTTAAAGTAAAAGAATCGAAAAGTCAAATAAAAAATAATTCAATACATAAACAATGCGAGAAATCGAAAAAATTAAACAGTAGACACGACATGAGAGAACTCAGTTGAATAAATGAGATCAAAGTCAAAATTCAAGTGATGCCACGAATTCATAGGGGTATACTTATAAGGAAAGCTTAAAAAACAATGAAAGGAAGTATCAAACACCAGGTTGAAAGAATACTTGGACAGAAAAATAGAAGCAGTATAACACGTAAGACAGCTAGAGAAACTATTAAAAATGTCTTAAATATGTTAACTTTCAGGACAAAGTTGGAAAAGTTTGTAAAAAATGTATGAAATATCGTTCACGTTTTCACTGCATCAAGATGTATCATAATTCATAGATTAAGATTGCGTAATTCAAATGAAACCGAACTTTTCTGGCGTTTCTTCAGAAAATATTTACTAGAAAGTAGAAACCAATAACTATTTTCTGATTGAACATATTTCCAGAAAACTTTTTAGTTTTCACTCCCAGTCTCTGAAACAGAAATAATTGAAAGAATTTCAATTAAGATGAAATGCTCCTGCGTAAATCCTTGCACTAATCAGTCAGGAGCAACTTGGTTCTGTAAAAATTTTACCCAACAGTAAAACTAAAAAAGGAAATAAATGAAAAGGATAATGTAACGTTTCATTGTCTATATCACACAAACTTGTGAATTCTTTCAGTGTCAATTAGACTGCAAACGAAAAAATAAAACTTTCCAAAGATTTTACAAGTTTTTCTGAACAAGGAGTCTGGTATAGACATCGAAACGTCATCCTTTTCATTTATTTCCTATTTTATTTTTACTGTTAGGCAAAAATTTTTCAAAATCAATTTGCTCATGACAAATGAGTGCAAGGACTTACGCAGGAGCATTCCATCTCAATTACAATTTTTTTAATTATTTCTGTTTCAGAGAATGGAAGTGAAAACCTAAAAAATTTTCTAGAAATGCACAATTCTCCCAGATTATATTTCAATCGATATAGAGAATTCTTCCGCGACCTTCAAAGCGAACAAATCGATTATTTTAATTCGTTAAGTGATCGAAAGCTTTACCCTTCCGACCCTATTTCGCCAATCATTTCCTCTAATAAGAGCCGGGTTCCAATCTGGAAAACACCCCAATTTCAAAGTGGCAATTTCGTCCAACCCCAGTCTCTAGGTAGTTTCTACATATCCCACCGGATTCAATGATTTAATAAACAGTAATTTGTGAAAACGGTAGACGGCCAGCATTTACTGAAGAAGTCAGGACTGCCGACGGCCCAGGCAAAGATGAAACCCATTATGGCTATACTCGGACAGAAACGCCTCTGAGTTCTCCGTAGAAAAAACTCAATTAATTTGGCTTTTCGAAGAAAATAACAGGGTACAGATCCGAACCGGAGGGCGTGGTACGGGAAAAATACGGAACGTATACAATATTATCATCATTTGGTCCTTCGCGCCGGATTTCAGTGCACTGTATCGTGTGCTGCCACCTCGCGGGAGTCGCATATTGCTTTCACCCGGAGAATGATACTCTGGAAGCCAATTATCTACGTTTACGGCTTTGAATTTCGGCAATAGAAAGGCCGATACTTGATTGGGTGCTAATGAAGTGAGACCATCATGAACGATTATTCCTCAATCATTCATTGGAAGTTGGTTCATTCGAAAACGAAGGCTAATTTTGGATAATTGCTCTATGGATTGGCTCACAAATTAATTATACGAAACAAGATAATATCTATGGAGACTTATTATAGTCCGCTGTTGATTTTTTTCTCATTCTTGACTTGTTTTTTACGGTAAAGCAAATGAAGTTAGAGTTGATTATTGCCAGCAGTTTTCATCCGGTTTTTCAAATCAGTTAACTTTCGTTTGAAGGAACATTTATCTAAAACAGAGCTTTCTGTGTCAATAAGTATCAAATCAGTGTCTAATTCACACTTTTTTGGTCTTTTGTTTCGCGAGCTTGTCTGACGAGGCCGGGTACATTCGGCAACGTTGACTTTATTTTACGTTATGTCAGCAAATACTGCCAACTTCAGATAAAAAAAGAAACGCCTACTATGCGCTTAACCTCTCGTGAACGGACTATACAAGATGCTCATAATAAACCTCATGCAAAATTTTGTGGTCATAGTGTTAGCACAACCATAGAAAATTCAATTGGAATAATGAAAAAAGGAATATTTATATTTCCGTAACAAGATATCCGATTCGAGTGAAATTTATTTTTTGAAGGAAGATCGATATTCGGAATGTTTCTGGAAAATTTCTAGGAGATCGTGCGTAATCTTAACCATGAAAAATTCAATTGAAATATTGAAAATAAGAATCTTTATATTTCCATCGAAAGATATCTGATTCGAGTAAAATTTATTTCGTATATCTACTGAATGCTCATGAAAGTTTCAAGAAAATCGAATCATCAGAACTATAGCAATTAATTTTTATGATTGTCAAGTTTTTACATAATATATTTGAGTTTTTCAATAATTTCTAAAATATTATTCCGATCGTGCTGAGTTTTCGCATTCATATTTAGTATCAATCTCAATTCCTACACAAAATTTGAGGTAATACCTTGCTCCACCAATGAACGAGCGCTCAAAAGCACCTGCTCAGACCGCTGTGAAGTTGGCAGACTGTTCCCTAGCAGACTGTTCTCGGAACAGTGTAAATTGAACTGACCGTTCCACCGCAGACCGTTCTCAGGGGCGCGCGGACGGAAGCCAAAATTTATAATAGAATCTCATTACAGCATGCAAAAAGGAACATGGGGATATGGAAATTTATGGAATTGACGCGAAACAATATAAACGATTGCGGACAAATTAGTTATCAATATTATTTTGCGTATTTGATGGGATTTTCTGTCTTGAATCATTAAATTTCTTTATCTCAAAAAGTATTCGTCGGAGCACAACCATATTTGCCATTTGGCATGCGTTATTCCTATGTTGTTGTGATTGATCTGAAGTAAATCAGTTACTCGCGAAGAAATATACAGGCTGTTCGTATTTAACCTTCATAATTTTAAATCTCATAACACGAAAACGGTTCGTCGGAGCATAACCATATTTGACATGCGTAATTGTATTTCGATGACATTAATCAGTAAAAATATCAGCCACTCGCATTGGGATACAGGGTGTTCAAACTCAGCCGCCCGCCAATTTCAATATTTTATTTCTCGAAAACTATTCGCCGGAGCATAACCATATTTGGCATGGTTAATTGTTATTTCGATAACATTAATCAGTGAAAATATCAGCCACTCGCATTGGGATACAGGGTGTTCAAACTCAGCCGCCAAATTTCAATATTTTATTTCTCGAAAACTATTCGCCAGAGCATAACCATATTTGGCATGGTTTATTGTTATTTCGATGACATTAATCAGTGAAAATATCAGCCACTCGCATTGGGATACAGGGTGTTCAAACTCAGCAGCCGCCAAATTTCAATATTTTATTTCTCGAAAACTATTCGCCGGAGCATAACCATATTTTGCATGGTTAATTGTTATTTCGATGACATCAATCAGTGAAAATATCAGCCACTCGCATTGGGATACAGGGTGTTCAAACTCAGCCGCCAAATTTCAATATTTTTATTCTCGAAAACTATTCGCCGGAGCATAACCATATTTGGCATGGTTAATTGTTATTTCGATGACATCAATCAGTGAAAATATCAGCAACTCGCATTGGGATACAGGGTGTTCAAACTCAACCGCCAAATTTCATTATTTAATAACTCGAAAACTATTCGTCGGAGCATAACCATATTTGGCATGTTTAATTGTTATTTCGATACATTAATCAGTGAAAATATCAGCCAGAGAAATAAAATATTGAAATTTGGTTGCTGAGTTTGAACACCCTGTATCCCAATGCGAGTGGCTGATATTTTCACTGATTAATGTTATCGAAATAACAATTAACCATGCCAAATATGGTTATGCTCCGAAGAATAGTTTTCGAGTTATTAAATATTGAAATTTGGCGGTTGAGTTTGAACACCCTGTATCCCAATGCGAGTGGGTGATATTTTCACTGATTAATGTCATCGAAATAACAATTAATCATGCCAAATATGGTTATGCTCCGGCGAATAGTTTTCGAGAAATAATATTGAAATTTGGCGGCTGAGTTTGAACACCCTGTATCCCAATGCGAGTTGCTGATATTTTCACTGATTAATGTCATCGAAATAACAATTAACCATGCCAAATATGGGTATGCTCCGGCGAATAGTTTTCGAGAAATAAAATATTGAAATTTGGCGGCTGAGTTTGAACACCCTGTATCCCAATGCGAGTGGCTGATATTTTCACTGATTGATGTCATCGAAATAACAATTAACCATGCCAAATATGGTTATGCTCCGGCGAATAGTTTTCGAGAAATAAAATATTGAAATTTGGCGGTTGAGTTTGAACACCCTGTATCCCAATGCGAGTGGCTGATATTTTCACTGATTAATGTCATCGAAATAACAATTAACCATGCCAAATATGGTTATGCTCCGACGAATAGTTTTCGAGTTATTAAATATTGAAATTTGGCGGCTGTGTTTTAACACCCTGTATCCCAATGAGTGGCTGATATTTTCACTGATTGATGTCATCGAAATAACAATTAACCATGCCAAATATGGTTATGCTCCGGCGAATAGTTTTCGAGAAATAAAATAATGAAATTTGGCGGTTGAGTTTGAACACCCTGTATCCCAATGCGAGTTGCTGATATTTTCACTGATTGATGTCATCGAAATAACAATTAACCATGCCAAATATGGTTATGCTCCGGCGAATAGTTTTCGAGAAATAAAATATTGAAATTTGGCGGCTGAGTTTGAACACCCTGTATCCCAATGCGAGTGGCTGATATTTTCACTGATTGATGTCATCGAAATAACAATTAACCATGCCAAATATGGTTATGCTCCGGCGAATAGTTTTCGAGAAATAAAATATTGAATTTGGCGGCTGAGTTTGAACACCCTGTATCCCAATGCGAGTGGCTGATATTTTCACTGATTAATGTCATCGAAATAACAATTAACCATGCCAAATATGGTTATGCTCCGGCGAATAGTTTTCGAGAAATAAAATATTGAAATTTGGCGGCTGAGTTTGAACACCCTGTATCCCAATGCGAGTGGCTGATATTTTCACTGATTAATGTTATCGAAATAACAATTAACCGTGCCAAATATGGTTATGCTCCGGCGAATAGTTTTCGAGAAATAAAATATTGAAATTTGGCGGCTGAGTTTGAACACCCTGTATCCCAATGCGAGTGGCTGATATTTTTACTGATTAATGTCATCGAAATAACAATTACGCATGTCAAATATGGTTATGCTCCGACGAACCGTTTTCGTGTTATGAGATTTAAAATTATGAAGGTTAAATACGAACAGCCTGTATATTTCTTCGCGAGTAACTGATTTTACTTCAGATCAATCACAACAACATAGGAATAACGCATGCCAAATATGGTTGTGCTCCGACGAATACTTTTTGAGATAAAGAAATTTAATGATTCAAGACAGAAAATCCCATCAAATACGCAAAATAATATTGATAACTAATTTGTCCGCAATCGTTTATATTGTTTCGCGTCAATTCCATAAATTTCCATATCCCCATGTTCCTTTTGCATGCTGTAATGAGATTCTATATAAATTTTGGCTTCCGTCCGCGCGCCCCTGAGAACGGTCTGCGGTGGAACGGTCAGTTCAATTTACACTGTTCCGAGAACAGTCTGCTAGGGAACAGTCTGCCAACTTCACAGCGGTCCTGCTCAGGGCTTTCTCAATTTGTTCCATAAAACGATCGGAGGAATCACCCTCCCTAAAACCCTTGAGCGGAAGTTAGTCAGTGGCTTGAAACGTTCATGAAAGATTTAAGACTTACTTTTGTAACAAACTAAAATCACTTCATCAATTTCGGAGTTACTCCCAATTAAGCTTGGTCGGTATAGAATATCCTATTGCAAGAATAATGCCTTGTTAAAAATGCTTCTTTAAATAACGATGATTAATACAAGTTAGAAAAACCAAGAACTGTGGAAAAATGAATTGAGTTTCACCAGCTTGAAGCCTGCTTCATAATTACACAATTTATTGTCTGGGTCTTTAATAATACTCAATATATCCGGCCACTTCAAAACATTATACTTGCAAATACCCCAAGAATCTGGTTGCACTGTTAGCGTCTCAAACAAATTCATTTTTATTTCGGCGGTCATATTAGCATGTTGTTGCCGTGTTGTCGAACGAACACAACTCGACAGAATTATTATACCGTGGTTTTTTTTCCAATTTGCGGCCTCTCAAAGGACCACGGTAATTTGCATAATTTCCATGGCACGATGCAACAACATATCGGCCAATTCATGGCGATGTCTCTTTTCTTTCCCTCTTCGACGGCCGGGACAAATTATGTGGTCTCATTGTGAGCTTGAAAAGTGGTCAAATGTTTAATTGGATCCTCGTCCATATTTAGAGCGTGTGAGTTGTTTGTCCGATCTAAATGGTTAATGCAACGGCTTGGACTGACCGATCTTATTTATCGTTCTCGCCAGTTTCTTCATTTTCATAAGTCAAAAAGGTGCGAGTTGTTGCCCTGGGTTCTTTGAGAAAAATTTAGGTGTTTTTGGTTCATTGGAACCGTCGTAAATTGTGCGCAGTACGTGAGAAATGTTTTAATCATATTGGATGGCGATTCTCTGACATTAATCTTTTTCTTGTGGTAAAGAAAGTTTCAATCGTTTATTGTACTCCTTTATATATTAACGTTTCGAAATTCATTAGCCCAGAAATAGGTATGCTTTTCTATTAACAAAAATTGAAAAAAGCTTCGATCAGTTGCTTTTAATTTTCTATGGTTTAGATCATACGATCTTCTTGAAATTTTGCGTGAACATTCAGTATATTAATCTTCACCCTTTACGATATGGCTGGTTAACAAACATAACCGAGGCATTTGGAAACCGAACTCCCCTGAAAATTCAAGCCTCTAGGACTATTCCTTCGAAATAATCGTGCTAACGGACGGACGGAAGACCCCACGGACAGAGTGAATATGACCACGAATTCGTCATCAAAAATCGAACCTATCGCTTGAGACCAACTTTCAGAAGTTTTGCTTGGTGAAATGTAATTCCGGCTAATTCTATTATTTTCGCTTATACCTTTTACCTTTTCGGCTGTCGCGGCCATTAGGAAATAACTTCAGACTAAGAAATTTCGTTACTTCACGAAAATATTTTTCATTTCAACTAATTTTTATGTCAAGACAAGAATTTCTAGGGTTTTCTACATGTGACAGCCTAAAGAGTAGTGTTAAATATCCATCTATCCAACTTTTTAATATGAAATTGAAACTACGATTTCCATACTCGTCAGTTCAAAAGTCGCGCCATGGTGACGTACGAGCAAGCATAATTAGTGTGGATGACGATTTATAACAGAATGGCTTTCATTATTTCTGGAAATCACTGAAATATCCATTGAGAGAACTCAAACCATGTGTTCACAGTTTATTTCATAATCAACTAGTTGACAAGCGAAATATCGCCAGAACAACAATTTTTAAGAGGTGTAGTCATATAACCCACGAATCTATCATCAAAATCTATTTAATTAAAAATAGTGAATAAACCAATCGGAATTCATTCAACCTATACCCACCGATTGAGTTTTCAAATAATTTACCACATATAGATCCTATCTCAACCCAACGAAACACAGATTCGATTAAGGAATAATACCTCAATCTTTTTTACCATATATTCACATCATTATAATTAAAATTGAGTTTTGACCTACCCAAAACCACAAAAGAATCTTAACCGGAATGGCCAAGTAATAGAACCGGAGGCCTATAATTAGGCAAGTGAAAATATATTGAGATCCACCCACATACCAGCTTAGTTACCGGCCGATGCTACCAGAACCACCCGTGAAAAAATATCTCTGGTATAAGACGGATATCTAGAGGGCGTTTTATTGTGATTTTTCGATAGATACAAGAGTGGTTTGAGTAATTGGTTCATGGGAAGAAAATAACTGACAGTTTTTTCATGTTGAATGACCTTGTTCTGTGTTTTTTAGTCAGTTTTATGACGCCATTGAAGTTTGACACATTCCGCTCTGTGCATATGATATGAATTGTGAGGTTAGATAATAAAGCAACATTGTCATTATACTTTAAATTGTTCGTTGTAAATAAATATTCTTGCGAAGTCAATTCAATTTCGAAAAGTATTATGTTCCCCTGTTATTCACATTTTTCCTTTGCATTTGTCAATGAAAAATTGTTAATTTTTCTGTAAGATATGTCGGTTGGCCATGGAAATTTGACATATTCCACTGTGTATATTCAAATTTTAGGTTATGTTGTTTATTTTCTTGTCAGATTGATACGCAATGTTGTCAATATTGCATAGAGTCTCTGATAACTGGCAAAGCTTGTCGGACGGGGCCGGCTACATTCGGCAACGTTGACTTTATCTTACGTTATGACAGCAAATACCGCCAACTTCAGATAAGTAAACGAACGCCTACTATGCCTCAAACTTTCGTGAACGGACTATACTGAGAGCAAGAACTTAGTTGCGCACCATAGACTTATAAAAGAATGGACAGGACGTGTGAGAGAGAATATTGACTTCAGACAAGGATAGAATAATATTAGTGCGAAGCACAGAACATATAATAAAAACATTGGATCGTAGATATCTACGCATTAGATATTTTTATGTTCTGTGATTTTTCCAACATTAAGAGAGAGAGATACTGTGAAGGATGGAGTGATATTAGTTTAGTTTAGTCTATGCTCTACACTAATATTACTCCATCCTTCACAGTATCTCTCTCTCTTATGTTGGGGGCACGAAACTTAGTGTGAAAGTCACGTGACGCCCTGTCCATTCTTTTATATGTCAATGTTGCGCACTGATATATAACGCATAAATTCACCCCATCGAATTGGATCTTTCGGACGTGATTTTGTCGTCATACCTCCGACCATAGAGCACCATACGGCAGTATCCCGAAACCGGGCGGCAGCACAGCAGAAGATGTCAGGAATGCGGCAGGGTCAAAGGTGGAGATGCACAACGATCGCCGTAATTAAGTTTTTCCTCCCGCGCCTCCTTACCCCCCGCCGCAATCCACGAAATCGCCGTGGAAGTAATAGATATAATAATGGGGCGGGGGACCCCGTAATTGACGATCCAGGTCTAACCGCTGATTTATACACGGCAATGGCTCGGCCGGCGCTCGGACGAAATACGCTCTTCTTGTCTTCTCTTCGGTTGCTGATGCTGCACAGAAACTTTGCCCCCGACTCGGTGGTGCCGGTCAATCCCGATTATCGACGCTTCTTTTGCCAGAAATACGGATTTACGATGGGCTGTTAAGGGGCCCCCTCACTTCGTTCTTCTGCGCCGTTTTTACCCGACGGTTAAAAACGTCATGAAAATCAGGCCTCGTCTGAAATTTGTAACGTCGGGTAAGTGCGCCGTTTTTAGCCCATACACTTCGTTTTTGCGGCAGTTTTACCCGACCGTTTTTAAACCGTCGGATAAAACGGCGTAGAAGAACGAAGTGAGTGGGGCCCATTAGATTGTGCGTGTCTATGGGCGTATAGAAAGCTTTTCATTGTATATTCTATGACCCTGGTAGTTCATAGCAAAGATTCATAATACTTACTAGATGGCGAACCTGTCAAAATTCTTCGAAGAAAAAAAATTGGCATAGAAGATCAAAATATTCGAGTTTCATCCCAAACTGCAAATGGCGGCTCTTGCCTCATTTTTTCTACGTTGACAGATAGGAAGTTCGACGTCCAGTTAGTATTATAGGTCCATGAAATGGATTTGTAATTTCATAGAAAAAACAACGAGAACTTAGTTGTGTACCTTATATAACTGGAGTAACTCAATTGCATAGGTCTAAAAATAAAAAAAAAAAAGCTGTCACGCCACCTGCTTAAAGTTCTTACTTATTCAGCCAAATAACAGAGATTCAACACTTGCAAAACCACCGTTTGATAAGAAAGCAAAGAAGCGTCTTCATTTAACGTTGATGTATGAAGTATCTAGGTGATTCTCTGAGTCTTAATTCTTAAAAATATTCACTTACCTATATTGCAAGTGGGTCGGTCCATCCAGGCGCACATTCACAACTAAAGGACCCTCCTTCCTCCAAACAGGTACCACCGTATAAACAAGGAGCTGGAGCGCAAGGTTGTCGACAGTTTCGCAGTTTACTCCAGAAAAACCATCTGGACACGTACACATGTATTTATCTGGAGCGGTGTTTTCACAGGTACCTCCGCTCATGCACGGTTCATGGGTTCCACAGTAGTTCAAATCTGGAAGGAAAAAGACAGACATGTAGTTCAAACGTTATGTCAGACGATTGACGTCCATGTTGCGAGCCAATTCTGATAGGTACGTTGAAGGCCACGAGAAGTGATGGTAAAACTGTAACACACTGTATTTTGGAAAAAATGCATTTCGAAACTACAGGAACATCCTGTATATGATGGGAACCAATTTTCGTTGGTATCTTTCACTACTTATCTGTTTTAGTGATTTAGAGTCAATAATGAAATATTCAGATTAACGAAGTGGATTGACAAGTGTGTAACAAGAAATACTATAAAGTGCAACAGCCACAAGAGGCCCTTTCTATTTAAGCTGCATCACTACCAAACTGATGCAAAATCAGTTGATGCGTCCTCTATTTGACAATGTTGTGATATTGAACTGATGCGCAACACTTCCAACTGATGTTGCTTTCCGACAAAATCATTTTAATTTCTACAATCACTTCAGTTCATCATAACAATAACATATCCTAGCATTTTGGTAAAAGTTTACAATTTACTTGTAAACATAGCGGAAAGTGAATTATTATCCTCGGTTTTTCTTACTAGTAATGAATAATTCATATTACTTTTAGAGTTTCCTTCCGAATTATCGTCGATATTCCTATTTGTTACTCTGATTCCAACCTATCGTTTCGTTTTGATAGTCATCGGAAAATGGCATGTTCTATTTGTCAAAATCACTTCACTTCCAACTGAAGTGATTTCGGAAATTATTCAGTCAAATAGGAAGCTAGGAAAAGGACCCCGCACATTTTGTATGGGAATTGGCTCCTGGTGGATTTGGCTGAAAATTTGATATGATGTTCTACTAATCCTTCTGATCAAATGTCTCCACAGTCACGAAGTTGAAAAATGCATACCTTTAGGAGTTTTTAGCAATTTTTGTATCCATTATGGCTTACGTATTACCGTTCACACAGAAATGTTCGAAAATATTGGAATTGACAGAATCTGCTTTCAATAATCACGAATATTCTCAAACATTTCTGTGTGAACGGTAATACGTAAGCCATAATGGATACAAAAAATCGCTACAAACTCCTAGAAGTATGCATTTTTCAGATTCGTGACTGTGGAGACATTGATCAGAAGGATTAGTAGAACATCATATCAAATTTTCAGCCAAATCCACCGGAGCCAATTCTCATACAAAAATGTGCGGGGTCCTTTGAAATAATTAAAATTTAGGAGTCGGAACATCTGAAACTAAAGTAAACAGTTCATACAGCCATCTCGACTTAACATGCCTCCAATTCCTTATCTCTAACGACGTCTACAAAGTACGGACTACTTATTTACTAACTGTCGTAAGTCCCAGCTCAATCTTTTCACGTCGGTGCAGCCGTGGGATAAAACACAGGTGCTGGTTCGACATGAATGCCTTTCAGAGGTCGGACTAATCCTTTACGGAAGTGTCTGTAAAAAAATCAATTCATATCGAGACCAAGGAGGGAGCGCAGAAGAATTTACACCGTTGTTTAAGACACGACGTTACAAGCTGGCCCGTATACTGGCATAATGAACGTCAATTCTTTATTATTACCTGGAATATAGACTTGGCTAGTTGGATAAGTGGCTTTTGGTTAGACTCGAGGTGATCTAGAAATAATATTATTCATTTTTATACATATAAGAAAAAAAAAAAGAAAGAAGAATAACATTTATATACATTTCAAAACAGAGAAAGATCTGTAAGAACTCTTTGAATAATTTTTATGAGTAATATATGTTATTGAAAGAGCGTTTCGTTGTGAACAAGTGTCACCAACCTGTTAAACATATGCTCAGTTGCAGGAACGTCCATTAAAATTTAAGGTCCATTAAACCCTTGATCCTCCATTAGTTCCTTGTAATAATGGAGATTAAGAGTTTAATGGACCTTTAAATTTTAATGGACGTTCCTGCAACTGACACTTAGAATCCTCATTGATAATAATCAACCTGTATTCATTCGATATCGAATAACTTCTCAGTTTTCAGTCCCATATGGTAGCAGGTTGAATAAATAACAATTGTTACAAAGTCTGCTTCAAACGGCCACAATACCAGAAGGTTTATTACATAAGCGATAAGCATGAATCATATTTTTCAAACATGAGCGTTCGTTCAACCCCCATATTTTTATTTTTCAATGGACAATTGAACTAGAACGACCGTTTCTTCCAGATAGGATAGACAAATAGAGCGACCACAAAAGATTGGTAGCACTGATCCATCGAGTCTATTGTGGCGTTTAAACGGACCCTATTCATAAGTCATCAAGTAGGACGTTGGGAGGGTGAATATAGGTTCGAAAATGAGCCCCTTGGGTCGACTTTTTAACTATTTGGGACACGCGTTTGCGAACATTTGTTCAAGTTGAAATATGGGGTGGTTTGACTGGTTTGCCGTACATTTCTATTCCGTTTTTTTATAGTAGGTGTGAAGGGTGTTGTGTCAAGCAATATGTTCAATTATTCTTGTTGTGGTGGTTTTTTAAATTCTGTGGTGGTTCTAGAATAGAAAGTAGTATGAATTATTCATTACAAGCAATGAAACCGAGGATTATAATTCACATTCTGCTATGTTTAGAAGTAAATTGTGAACTTTTACCAAAATGTTAGGTTATGTTATTGTTATGATGAATTGAGGCGATTGTGGAAATCAAACTGATTTTGTGCAGGAAGCAACATCAGTTGGAAGTGATGCGAATCACTTCAAAACACAACATTGTCAAATAGGACACGCATCGATTGATTTTGCATCAGTTGTAAGTGATACAGCTTCAAATAGAAAGGGCCTTTGTGGTTGTTGCACTTTCTAGTATTTTTTGTTACATACTTGTCAGTCCACTCCTTTATTCTGAACATTTCATTATTGACTCTAAATCACCAAAGCAGATAGTAGTGAAATATATCAATGAAAATTGGTCCCCAATGTGTAATGCCATTAGTCATATACAGGATGTTCTGAATCGATGCGGAAGACTTAACAGGGTGAGAGTCAATAAATGTACAGGGTGTCAAAGTTTCACTTAAAAAATGACAAAAAAGTGGTACGCCACTGAGATATTTTAAACTGACAATTATTTTTGAATTCTTCGTTCATTTTGTGACAAAAAATGTCTTCTGCTTTTATTTGTGTAGGGCTCCGTTTTGATGTAGGAAAATACAACATTTTATCGCGTATTTTTAGTAACTTGAACACATTATGTATGTAGTAGAAACTCTACATTAAGATGTTTTATTTTTCAGGTAAAAATGGCACCCCACACGAAAAAAAGGCAGGATAGATTTCGTCACCAACTTGTATGAAGAATTTGTAACTAATATTTACTTTGAAATATCTCAGTTACGTACCACTTTTTTTTAGTCGGTTTTAATTAAACCTGTATCTTGGAAACACTGTATTTGCTGCCTTCATTTGTGGGAATGTTTTTTCATGAAAGGATTTGATCTGATCACCCCCAACCCTAAACAGGGTGTTTCTGAATTGAATTATTGATTTCGTGTTAGGATTTTCAGACCATGTAGAAATTTAAACTGAACTGACACAGTTACTGTTATTGTTTGACGAGTTATAAATAATAACAGAAAGAACGAAAATCTATCAGTTCAGTTTCAATTTCTACATTCATCTGAAAATTTCCAACACAAAACCAATAAGTCATCCATAATAAAACGCCATCAGTAATTTCTCTGAAATCTATGGACTACTTGACTTTAAAAGGAAATTGTTACGACTTCTATTTCAAGCCGCCTCGCACAGAAAACTAATTGAAATAATTCTCCTCATATCCAGAACATAACGGTAACTGAATAATTGGATTTAAATGTTTACTGAAACAGTTCATAGCAAAATAAATCATTTAATTATTATGACTGATCTGCAAATCAGATTACATTACGAGGTTTTATTCAGCTGGCGCCAGCGGCGTCTCATGCATATATTCATTACAGAGCCCGTAATATTATTTTTACATTTTAGTGAACATTTCACTCGAGCGAATTGACAAATTGTGAGGTATTCAAAAAATTGGATAATCTAGAAAATAATTAAATTCTATGGTTCTGCACTCTTACAAAATTCTCGCCCGAGGCATTCTCTCCTCAGGCTCGTAATGCAAAAACATTCCGTGACTAGGTCAGTGGGGTTTCTTCCTCCTCCTCACAGAACCTACACTCACAAGTGTCCAATAATCCCATCCTCAACAGGTGCTTCCTGAGGCGACAGTGTCCTGTAAGAAAGCCAGTGAGGAGTGTAATTGTTTCCTACAAGATCCAGATATCTCTTGGATCTTTCTCTTTCAAAGTTCCGAAGAAACTTAGTAGAATGATCCATCCCTGGGAGATTCCGCCAGAGTTTTTCCTTCTCGGCTTTCTTCCTTCTCCAGAAACTCCTTCTTATAGGTACACTATACCACAGAAGGGTTCTGGGCCAATGAGTGACATTCGTGCGCTCTTTTTGGCAAGTGTATTGGCCTCTCGTTTCCTTTAATTCCCGAATGGCCGGAAACCCAGATTCAAGACCTTATTTTTCTTGCCTACTCTTGAGTTTGTTCCGGCACTCCCAGATCATCTTGAGTCGATGACGTAGGAGCTCAGTGCTTTAATAGCAGCTTGACTATCTGAGTGCACGGCTATATCGCAATTCTGATAGTTTCTTTCTAGATTTATATCTAGACATCTTTCAATAGCTAGGATTTCCGCTTGAAAGACGCTCATACAGGAGTCTAGCGACAGTGCACACTTGGTACTTGGCCCGTATATCCCAGCGCCAGCTTCTGTAGTGGTTTTGGAACCTTCTCCAGCAATAGTGAAACAGTCAAGTAAATTCAACCTGGATGCACAAGTTAGTGAAGAAGGATCAGAACTTCCTCGCGACCTGAGGTCAATAGACTTCTGTTGCTGGAGAGGAAACAACTTGGTCTGGTGACTGGTGCATTGACTGGTCACCTGTTCAACAAACATTTTAAGAGAATGGGATTGACGAGCTGCTTCCTATGCCGGTGGTGCAGGAGCACTGATGAAACGGTTGAGAATATTTTGTTCAACTGTGGTAACCTAACTGAGTTAAGGTCAACACACCTAGGAAATCCAACACCTACTATTCCTATGGTGAGAGGGACCACTCCTGGCAGACTCGCGACATTTCTGTCTCTGTTTTACAAATGAATTCTTCCATAGTATGTTCTCTCGAGATTAAGAAATGTAAAATAAAATAAAACACACTATTACTGTTTATTAAAATCTTCGGCTATCGATTTCTCTGTGTCTGAGGAGCTGAGTCTGTATAGAACGATGCGGGTGAACAATGGGCCACTTGGCCTCAGTTCGGCCGGAAAGGCACCGCGAAGAAGAGATCAGACCCATTCAAGTCGCTTAAGAAAAACTCCTCAGCGGAAAATATAAACAGTATTGTTCGAATAGATTTCTTAGGTTGGCAATCTCCACCCTGCCAACCTGATAACCCGCCACTGATTCCTCTGAAATAATATTCTCAACGTTAAGTACCGATCTGTTGAAAATTGAAACGCTAAACCGGCCTACCAACGAGGTAATATCGAAGATGGGAATTCACCTAGCACAAGCGTTATTTTTCGCTTCACAGCATGTATACACGGTCATTTGCAATAATACCAAAGATATGCATACGGAATGAGGCTCGCGGCAGTCCGTAAGTAGATGAATGATGAAGTAAAAAATCAATTTATTTTTACCGATATAGCTTTCAGTCTGACATGCAGAACGTGATTTGATTGATATGCAAACAGCGTGAGATGAAACCTGAACTTCTCCATATCTCGGCGAAAGTTTTGTGTGCAGTTAACAGAAACATTAATCTCGATGTGTATTCGAAAATATTTCACGGGAATGAATTTTCTTAATATCAGTAGACTATCTTCTCTATTATTCAGCCTTTCGGCCAAAATTTTGTCTAGAATCAACTGAGTTTTCATTCAGAACAATATGATTGTTATCTTATCAAATCAACCCTATCAGTGTTCAAGATTTTTGTGAACTTGTAAACTATAACCGATTTAGAAGTTGAGTCAGTATTTTTAAACAACCCTATATGTTACTATTTTTTGCTCTTTTATTTATTTCCTTACAAAAGATCGCAACGGTTAAGAGCAATACCTTAATTCAATAAAATTGATTTGACCAATCGAATCCAATAGGGATGTTGACTCATGTTACGAATTGATATAAATTGAGGTTTTCCTCATAGAAGGAAATTTTGGCAATCCTAAAAACCATTTTAATGATCTTATTATTCTCGTTGAATTAAATAAAGCTGATTTAAATTATGTTATTTATTACTAACTATCACGTGACTGCGCACGCCAATCAGAGGTAGTTGACGTCACTATCCAATATTTTCGTTGCAAATTCGAATGTTCTGTGCTCAGATCAACAAAATACATTCATAAGGCAGCGTTTCACGAAACTCCAATCACCTTGATTATTGAAATGCCATCATTTCTGTGCAATTTTCAGTTCATTTTTGACATAAACCATCGACTTAATTCAAAATCAAATTTGATTCGAACTTATGAAGTTGAAGAGAACAGAATAGTTCAATTATTAGTTACAAGAACGATAATCTACATTTCCTTCATAATGGAGGATTCATCAAGGGTAAAAGTAGTAACTTACTATTATTGATTCCCTGATGGTCGCAAGTTTCTTTGCTGAAAACAAGGATTTTTGTGCAGCGGAGCTTAGAAACGTGAAATTGTCTTTGTATCAAACTTTTAACTCATATTCATTATAACAATAGGAGAAACACATTTTGAGGGCTTATATTGAACTTTTTCACAAGGAATCAGGCAAAATCAGTTCGCTTTGACAGAAGTCGAAGTTTGTTTATTGGATATTGACGTAATCATCATAACGTGACAAAATTGAGCATTTCTGCGGGAATTTCGAATTGTCTTTTCATTTACGTATTTTTTATTGGCAATTATTATATTTTCAAGAAAAAAGTAATTTTTTCGTGTTTGTATAGGGTTTATCTTTAAAAATAAAATAAATTTCAAAAAGTAGTCAACATCCCTATTTGTCTTGTAAACTCGTAAATCTAATTCCGACTTCGAAGTTGAATCAGTATTTTTAAACAACTCTATCTGTTACTAGTTTTTGCTCTTTTATTTATTTTTTTCCTAACAAAAGATCGTAACGGTTAAGAAAAATACCTTAATTCACAGTAATTGATCGATTCCATTATAATAATAATTGTTCGTGGTTTTTTTGCCAATTTCCATACTTTCACTACACCAACAAACAAATAATCCGTCATCACGCGAAATCAAGTGCAACACGTCCTATAATTCACGTACGCATCCATCAACTTCAACACAATAACAACAAACCCCCTGTAATAAACCTGACAACTTCATCGACCAAAACACTATCACAATACCCGAAAAAACCCAATCCCAAAAATTCATGAGACCTCCGACAGATGCACGACACGAAAAAACACTCGCACAACTGTTACGCAAAACATGAAAAAAAATAAACGCAAAATAGGGCCCCTTTCGCTATTCATTAGATAACCTAAAAACTCTATGGCGCTATTTAAATTGCTTTAGGGGATTACACTTGTAAAGTCGGTCGACACGGGTGGTGAACAAGCATAAGAGCGGCGATAATGGTGCACTTGATCGAACGATGTACACCCCTGGCAGACAGACAGATTCGTTAATGTGATTATTCTCGATTGCAACCCTTAAACATGATGGCAAACAAGTGTAACGTAGGCGTGAAAGGGTTTGGATTAAGGGGGTTTGCGTTATGCTAGGGGTTGTTGAACTTTAAGAAAAAGTGTGTACACTGCGCAAACAAATTAACGCACATTATGGAAATATCAAATTTATTCTACAACTGAAGGTGTTCTCAATGATAATTATTTTTATCATAATTATGCATGCATATGTTATCCACTTTCAACCTTTTTCTTCAATACAGATGTTTTTCCCAGCAGAAATAAAAAAAGATGAGATTATCCGATTTTGAATGTATTGGCTCCATTCTGAAATCAATTGATCTCGATCAATTCTAGTGATCAACAGTTTTTCTTACCTTTGATTTTCTACACTCGATCGCTATGCAACGCAAAACACGCAATTTGACCGAAAAGGAATGTGTCCAAGCGGTAGTTTTGCGAGAAGAATTGTGGACAAGTGGACATACACAAGAATTGCAGAAAGGTTTGGAGTTTCCCATACAAGTGTGTCCAGAATGTTGCAGCGATTCAGGGAGACAGGTAAGAATGTCCGAAGACCAGGACAGGGTAGACCACGGGTAACAAATGCCATTCAACGGTTTGCAACAGCTCGCATCCTTCAAAATCAGCTTGAGCAAACTCATGGGGTGCAAATTAGCACTCAGACAATAAGAAATCGCCTCAGAAGATATGATTTAGGGCCTCGTGTAGCGGCGAGAGGCCGAGCTCTTACCCCAGCCATCGAAGGGCGCGTTTGGATTTTGCGAGAGAGCATATCTATTAGGAAGAGGCTGATGGGAACGAGTTATCTTCACATATGAGTCTACATTCTGCCTCTACCATTGTGATCGACGTTCCCTTATATACAGACGTCCACATGAAAGATATTCTCAGTGCAATTTCTTGAATACTAGTGGTTTGGGGGGAGGATCGATTGTTCATTTCTCTTTTTTCACATAAGATTCGGTGAAATTTTGAATTTTTCTTCCATTTAATTGTCTTGTTTCGTTCAAAACCTTCTTCTCGAGAACATAAAAAAAAATAATTATAAAGTCAATGTAGAGTTGACTTTCATTAAAATTGAGATTTTCAGAATGTGCGTTAATTTTTTTGCGCAGTGTATATAATTCATGGATATAGATTCAATTTATAGGTAACAAATTAGCGAAATGTTTACATTTTCTTCTTTGCACATCGAAGGAATCGCATTTCTTCCACATAGAGGTTAATCAATAAATATTTCGATACTTTGCTACAGTAAAACGCATGTTTCATTGGGCACTGAAATCTTGGGCTCTCCTTGAAACACCCCTTATGAAGGATCATAGAGAAACGAGATTAGTCGATTTTAAAATCACAGAATTTTAACTTCAGCGATTTTCCACAGAGTTTCCATTAAAGTTTAAGATAATAAAATGATTCTTACCTTGGTCACAAAGTATTCCACCCCAATTTGTATCACAAATACATTGCCAGGAAGAACCATTGCAGTATCCATGTTTGCATCCAGGATATGGTTCACATTGATCACAGAAATCTCCACGCCAACCAGGCCGGCAACTGTAAGAAAGAAATGATCAAAAAAAGTTTCTGAGCTGTGTAATTTTTATAACAAAATGAGTTGAAAAGCACCCACGTTTTATGTCCTTATTGAATAGAGAAAACTTATGACATGTTCGCACACTGTATGATTTTTGATTTTTGAAATGAATCAGTTCTTTATTCATTATAATCTATCCATTATACGTCTTTTCTGCACGGCAATAAAATGCCTATTAATAATGAATCATTATTCACTGCTATCAAATGCTTTATGGATTTAAAACTGATATTTCTTCAGTGTTTTAGAGTTCTCTAACTAACAAATGTGGTTGTTAATACCTTCTCAATCGAGGCCAAATCTACTTCCAATATAATTAACTTTTATTACAGTGACAAGTTCATCCAAAAATTACTTATATGTCAACTTGATTTTTTCTAAACTAGTAAACACTAGAAGGCACATATAACGACCGCTAAATGTTCAAAACTTCAAGAAAAATATTCAGTACTCGTGGATAAAGTATAGTATTTAACTCGTAAGTAATATCATAAGGGCATCTAATTTTTCCGAAAAGAATCGAAAAAACACGTTGCTAAGTAATATTTTGACAAGAAGCATGAGTGCTGGTGGCAACAAAAATCCGAGTCGAAGACGAGGATTTTTGCACCTGCACGAATGCTTTTTGTCAAAAAATATTACTTTGCAATGTGTTTTTTCGATTTTTTTCACAGGAAAAATTAGATGCCCGAATGGTATTTGACAAGACCATTTCCTGAGTGACAACAACTGTTAAGTTTTGCCGCGGGTAAACGCGAATAAACTGCTGACAGGTCCTGCCAAACAGTTTTTCCACCTAGAAACCATTTGTAATTCAAAATTGCGCGTTTCTGATTGGTTGGTGTAAATTACGAGGAGGAAAATAGTCATTATAATCTATCCATTATACGTCTTTTCTGCACGGCAATAAAACGCCTATTAATAATGAATCATTATTCACTGCTATCAAATGCTTTATGGATTTAAAACTGATATTTCTTCAGTGTTTTAGAGTTCTCTAACTAACAAATGTGGTTCTCAATCGAAGCCAAATCTACTTCCAATATAATTAACTTTTATTACAGAATAAACAATGACAAGTTCATCCAAAAATTACTTATATGTTAACTTGATTTTTTCTAAACTAGTAAACACTAGAAGGCACATATAACGACCGCTAAATGTTCAAAACTTCAAGAAAAATATTCAGTACTCGTGGATAAAGTATAGTATTTTACTACCGTTTAATGTATATGTGATTTAGGCAACTCGCCTGCGTAGCCTAAACTTCACCTTGTGAATAATAGCAATCATTATACGGTCGTTGCATAATATACTATACTTTCCTCATTTCTTTTTTTCAATAGCTTTGAGTGCCAGGATCTCTTGGAAAAAATTTGCAGCATTTAGGATCATTCATTTTTAAATTGATAAATGTTTCTGCAGTTTTTAAAGTGAAAACCATGTGAATCGAATGAAAACTCTCGATCAAACACCCTGTACGGTGGAATCCAATTCGAACTTATTTCTAACGATTTTTCAGCGAACTGAACAGCCATTACGCGGATTAAAAATCTAAGCAGCACTATTTTTTCCGAAAAACGCACGCAATCTCTTTATAACTCTTGAACGGCCGTATCTAACAGGCTGTTTCCGTTTTATTTCACAGCGCGTTTGCATTTCCGCCCAAATAATGACTCCGCTGGAAGCCTAAGGTGTGAATTTGTCACAGCCTCACTGACAATGCGAACGATATCGCGGGCAAAAACGAGATATTTCATTATTATAATGTACGAGGAAAATTAACCGGCTTCTAAGAATCGCCTATTCATTTCAGAAAATATTTATGTGGAAGTTATTTCTTAGGGTACTCTAGCAATGTGCACTTATCCATTACCTCTCACGCTACTGGAATTATTATTCACAACATTATCTCATTATAAATCATTTCGTGGATTTTTAATTGGGGAAAAATTCCTGAGAAGTCATACGGCGTGGTTTTGTTCCTTATAGAAATAACTCTTGGGATAAGCACTCTCAGAGTGGTACTCGAGGTAGTACCTTTCTATTCAATGTTGCACGGTATGCGAAAAATCATATATGCAACAATACGACGGCTATATGCACTTGTGGCATCTAATAATTTATATTAAGCGGAAGATCTTGAGCTTTGAACTTCGGTAATCTGAGTGCTGCATCACGAAATTCACCTGTAGTCTATTTGCTTTCGAAAACTCAGCAGCCTCACATCGAAATGTTTCGTTGAGTTTCTGCATTTGAAGGGAAGAGCTGTACTGAATATTCCTAATATATAACAAGTATGCTCCTCAGTATAAGCAGAGAAAAATTCAAACGAGGCATCATGCATTTCTGTAACTATGTGAACAATATTTCCTCCTCCCTTCTCCACAGAATGTACCGTATTCAGTTTCTGTGGAGCCAATTCTCATTATATGCTTCCTCAGGCAACAATTTCCTGGTAAGAAGCCAGTGCAGGAAGGCTTACTGAGATCCAAACATTTTCAGAACCTTGCAGTTTCAAAGTTAGAAGAACTGTTTCCATCGCCAGAAATTTTTCTAGAAAGCTCTTTCAGCTCTTTTTTCATCGGTGCATTAGCCCATACTACAGAAGGGTTCTGGGCAAGCAAAGCAGTGGCGTTTGTGCTCCTTTTCTGGCTAGTGTTAACCTTTTTTTTTGTTTCCTTTTATTCCCTGGCTATCAGAACCTAAACTAGCTAGACCTTGTTTTTTCTTTCCAACTTCCCTGACTTTTCTATGCCAATCCCATATTAGCTCTGATTCGATTGAATAGAAGTTCAGTGCTCTGATAGCAGCTTGACTATCAGAATGGTTCACACCCTTGATAATTTAATTCCATATTTCTATTGAGGCATATTTCGATTGTACGTATAGTTATCTTACAAACGAACGGTATGGTGACTTACTCAAAAAACCCTGTAGTGTAATTCTCACCTGTACAGCGTTTGGTTATTCTACAAGAACGTAGCATAAGATAGTCAAGCTGCTATTGAAGCACTGAGCTCTACATCATCGACTCAAAGATGATCTGAGAGTGCCGGAACAGACTCAATGAAGTAGGCAAGAAAAATAAGGTCTTTTTAATCTGGGTTCCCGGCCATTCGGGAATCAAAGAAAACGAAGAGGCCAATACACTTGCCAAAGAGGCCGCACTCATTGGCCCGAAACCCTTCTGTGATATAGGTGAATGTACCTATAAGAAGGAGTTTCTGGAGAAGCAGAAAGCCGAAAGGGAAAAACTCTGGCGGAATCTCGCAGGGATGAATCATTCCACTAAATTCCTTCGGAACTTTGAAACAGCAAAATCCAAAAGATATCTGGATCTCGGTAAGAAACAATTACACCTCCTCACTGGCTCTCTTACAGGACACTGTCGCCTTGTTGAGGATGGGATTGTCGAACACGGACGAGTCTAGGTTCTGTGGAAAGGAGAATGAAACCCCCATTCATCTAGTCACGGAATGCTTTGGCATTGCAAGCCTAAAGATAGAACGAGTTGGGCGAGAAACGTATAAAAGTGAAATCGTTGAAATCTTCACTGATACTGGATTTCATCATATCTCTGGAAATGGTAGGCGAGCTGTGAAAGATGTGGTCAGAACAGCTCTGTAAGGGGGGCACAATAGACTTTGAGGTCGCAATGAACTGTAACCCCTTTTTAAAACTATCAACTATCAAGAACGTAGCAACTGTTGACATGAATCGAATGGTGAATCAAAAAGTTTTAAAATTGATTGTATCAATTGATGATTCGTATAATGTCCATTTGAGGGCACACCCTGTACACCATGGCGCCATGCAACAGGCGAAAACCACGCATTTCCCATAAGTAAGTACATCGTATTCCTCAGAGTAGATGCACAAAAAACAATTTGTTGCTGATGTAATTGACGTGAATCCTTCTCGTTGTTTATGTCCGTAGATTTATCCGGCCTATCTATCGACATTCAATTTAGCGGACGTTAAGAGACAGACGAAACGGAATTGATTGCAGAAAAAGGTAAAAAAGGCGAGGCTGCTTTATTGAATTCCATTTATGAGTGACGGATAGAGTATTCAATATCGAAGACAAATCACTTTCGGATTTTCTCATTATCGATGGGAGGAGCGTTTTCATCTTGCGGGTGACCGTAAAAGGAAGTAACCAGATTTCTTGGTGACAGTGATCCATCATAGGATTTTTATCATTTTTCATGGGGACTGAGGAAGAAATGAGAATATTAAATATGTTGAAGTATAAGAAAAAACTACCGGTAGAGAAGAAGAATCTCACTCGAAGCTCCGTTGTTGAAACGTTGGAATACATAGAAATCTATATCCATCGTCACACTAGGAGAGGAATAGTGAAAACACGAGGTAACCACCCATAAATCATTGCCTTTCTACGAAATTAAAGCCCAAATATAAACAAAATCCGAAAGTTTGGTTGAAGCCGGACATAAATGTTCCAATAACTGATCCCTGAGGAACCTCCTGGACTAATAAGCTGCATATTGAATGGGTTATAAGAAAGAAAAATCAATCCTGTAATTCAGTTTTCTGATGGGTCGATTACATTGAGATACTTTACGAGCTGTTACTGAGCGAATTTAGTAGCTGATTGTGAATTCGCTCAGTATAATCGTGTTCACAAGCCAATAATCTGATTGTTAAAAAAGCTGCGGCTAAAGTTGAAAACTGAGCTACTATACACGCTAAATCGCTGGCGTTTAGGCTTGTTGGCCTATAAACAAGCCGTGTGTAATCACAGTTGTTACTAAACAATCTGTGAGTTCTCATCTACTCGGTGATTCCTGGTTCTTAAACTTGAAAACGTATTTGACATTTATCTTAGATCCTTGACAACGATACAAACATAAACCTCACGTGGATCGCTAGATTTTTGGCTTCTCAGCGAGTAGACAGTTTTGTGTGAAATCATCACAATCTCGCATGCTAATTCACTCGCTTCTTAATTCGCTCAGTAGCAGCTTGTGAAGTATCTCAATGTAATCGACCCATTATAATACAATAACTCTCAAGAATAAGATTAATTAATCATTAAGATTAGTACAGAGAATTGATAATCGCAATGATTTTCTTATGGTCCGCATTTTCTAAAAAGATTTCTTTCTGATGATCACTGAAAATGCGTTTTGTCTAACTGCAATTTCTGACCTTAGGAGAATCTCATTCAATTTATTGATGATTGGTAATCAGTCGAAATACATTTGAAAGCTTCTTGATGAGATCGTAATAGTGATTCACGTGCCACCAGAACGAACCATCCACATCTATGTAAGAACAAGATCTAAATGTCTCATTTACACAGAATAAGAACGACCCAAATTCCGAACCCTGTGGAACCCCATTTGAGTAATTCTATGGTGCATTTCAGATAAGTTTGGTATGGGGAAAAAGTGGATTTATCTTGAACTATTGGACGATATAGGCTTGACATTCATGATTATCTAAATAACGTCAGTTTTCTTAGGATAATAAGCTCCCAACATCTTCTGGGAACAAGAGGACAAACGTGTCCGTTACATCAGGCGTACGAAATTCGGTTGTTAGTGACGAAAGTGATCATAACAGTGATCGAGGCGTGCCCGAAACGAGAAATTCGTGTTGTAGTAGAAATTGTAACAGAGAGTCTGGAATAACTAATTACGGGAACAATCAAAACAATACGCTCATTGTCTTCGGGTCACCATGCTTAATGATAGTGATTCATTCACGTGGTCGATTAGAAAAACAACCTTAATTAGACGGTCATTAGCAATAAAAGCATGAGAGAAGGAGACGAACAGAAAAACCTAAACAGTAGTTGGGACTAGAACTAGAAGGGATTATCATAACTCTTCACGAACGGTAGGAATTTAACGAATTCAATTGTGCTGCAATGGTTTGAGGCAGTGGCGGCTCGTTAGCAGTTTTTATTTTAAATTCAGTTTTGTTGTTTTGCTGTCAACATTTGTATGGATGTTTTTTAGGCTCTGATCACTCCAAATTGATGTGAAATCATGATATTATGGAGAAAATGAATCCAGAAGTTTCCTTATTATGATAATTTTTAATAACCGGATATTTTTGAAACTGAAGAAAATAAAATGTCAAAAAGAGGGGTTTCCTTTTAAGTTGGCCTATAAGACGTTTTTGGAGAACTCTTGAATATTTCGTTCTGAAATTTTAGGTGAAGCCTTGAGGATGAAGGAACTCTTCGCCTAAAATATTCTCAAGTCGACAGTGTTGCCACGTTTATCTCAAACGCATATCTATTTTCTTATTATAAATGCATCTACCTATATTTTTATTTATGCATCGATTCAAAACCAAATTCGCAGTATAACCTACCAAAAAAGTTCGGTTAGGCACAAATTCTTGAAATTTTTGACATCTGCATTGCAAGTTTGGAATTGCAATATCTCGATTATTTTCTATGCGAACGGAACCAAACTCAGCAGTCTCAAAGTGGCGATGCCATGCATTCATGTGGTATATTCAGTATGTATTTTGATACATCGTAAGGTTCTTAGAAAATGTGGAACTTAAAATTGAAATATTTCGAGATTTTCGAAGGGCGACCCCATATTTAATTTACAGTTTTCGATACTGAATGAAAAATGAATTTAAGTCTCTTTTACAATAATTATTTATTCTGGATCTGACCATTCCAAAATAGGGATGTTGACTCATGTTACGAATTCATATAAATTGAGGTTTTCCTTATAGAAGGAAGTTTTTGCAATCCTAAATGACCATTTCAGTGATCTTATTATTCTTGTTAATTAAATAAAGCTGATTTAAATTATGTCATTTATTATCAACTATCACGTGACTGCGAACGCCAATCAGAGGTAGTTGACGTCACTATTCGATTTTGTCATTGCAAATTCGAATGTTCTGTGCTTAGATCAACAAAATACGTTCATAGTGTGTTGTTGATCTGAGGTTCTGTGATTCGAACCATAGTAAATATATAATATATCTTATCTATGATTCGAACTTACGAAGTTTAAAGCTGAAAGAAACCAGAATAGTTCGATTATTCGTTACAAGAACGATAATTCTACAATTTTCTTTATAATGGAGACAGGATTCATCAAGGGTAATAGAAGTAACTTACGGAAGATTGATTCCCTGATGGTCGCAAGTTTCTTTGCTGAAAACAAGGATTTTTGTGCAGCGGAGCTTAGATACGTGAAAATGTCTTTGTAATTATCAAATTTTAACTCATATTCATTATTGCAAATAAAAGAAACACCTCATACAGCATTTATAGACCGACGTATTCATTTTGAAGGCTTAGATTGGACTTTTTCACAAGGAATCAGGCAAAATCAGTTCGCTTTGACAGAAGTCGAAGTTTGTTTGTCGGATATTGACGTCATCATAACGTGACAAAATTGAGCATTTTCGGGGAATTTGAATTCTCTTTTCATTCACGTATTTTTTATTGGCAAGTACTATATTTGTAAGAGAAAATTAATTTTTGTGTTGTATAGGGTTTATCCTTAAAATTAAATAAATTCCAAAAATAGTTAACATCTCTATTGTGAATACTTTTTAAAATCCCCAGAACTGAATGCACCCATTCGGACGAGTCTCCTCTGATGATAATGCAATTCAGTAAATTGAATTGAAATTGAAGCACACGGCTAAAACCGCTAGAGGTAATCGTCTTGTAATTGCTTAGGTAGCTACCGTGGTCGGCGGGCGATTATACCCAATGCTTCGGGCATCCACTTCTCAGTCGTTTTTACATTCGAAATGCTCATTTTTTGCTTTATCATCTTCTGTCAGTCATTCTCTTCTTGTCCGATGTAGTTAAATGTTATTCATTTATTATGTGGACTGGATAATCTCGCTCTGGGATCCAGAAAGAAATATGGCGGAAAGGTTAGAAGAAGAATTAAAGCGGGAAAGGAATGATGAAACTAAGAACACTAAAACATTCCTTTTGACTTAATATATCAATTATTTTTCATCATGTCTTCAGTCTTGAATTCGTTAGTTTGGGCGAATATTTTTGTGGTGGCTGTAAAAATTTTTTCAACAGAGTACCTAATATACTTCTGCAAACATTTTTACCTGAACCTATTTAATACTTTTCCATTATCGAATATCTCACTAATATATTGTCCGAGGTTTACAATGAGCATTACAAGTGTAATACTCGACCAGAAGTATAAAAAAATTCTTTTTTTGAGCGCTCTTTCATTGGTGAAGAGATAGTGCTTTTACCTCAAAAATTTGTATAGGACTTGATAATGTTACTAAATATATGAATGCAAAATCTCAGCACGATTGAAATAATATTCTGGAAATTATTCAAAAACTGAAATATGTAAAAACTCGACAATTAAAAAATTAAATACTATGCTTCTGATGATGCAAGCCTCTTGAAATCTTGAAGGAACATTCAGTATATAAATTTTCATTCAAAAAATGGATTTCACTCGAATCGGATATCTTGTTATGGAAATATGAAGATTCTTTTTTTCAATATTCCAATTGAACTTTCTATGGTTCTGTTCACACTATGGCCACATAATTTTGCATGAGGCTTGTTATCAGCATCTTGCATTTGGCCGTAACATTTCATTCCGATTGGTTTCATTTTTTCTAAGATATTGAGGAACACTCTGTACGATTTGGCTTACTTGAAGGACAACATAATGATGAACACGATTTGCAAGAAATAATTTTTAAAAACGTCTGAACATGAATTTTCAATATCGTGCTTGATTGAAAAAAAATCATGAAACGTTATTTGTTCAGAATTTCTCATCAGCAAATCAGCAAATTCATTTGCGTCACCCTGTATTAGAAGTTTGTGAAACCTAGTTTACTTACATTTTCGACCCCTTTCAAAGATAGTGGTTAAAACGAAATAGATATCAGTATCCTGAGAAAACTGTGAGATGAAAACTGATTGTATTTTCTGATAAAATTGTTATACTTTTTCAACTCTCATTTCTCGAAATTGTGAGAATTATCTTATCCGCAATATGAAGAAGGTTTCAAAAGCTAATAACTTCATGCTAGTTTTTTTCTGAAATTTTCATAATTACCTAAACCAGAACGAAAACAAGTGAGGTTCTTCATCACCGTAGAATATTGAACAACGTTTATTAAGGAGCAGCGAATTTCCTATCGGATGAAATATGTTATGGGTGAATCGATGCAACAAACTACATTCATGAATTTCATGCACATTAAATGCAAATTGCTCTGTACGAGGAGAATTTAAATATTCATCTAATAATCCTCATTAAGGTTGGAAGATTGAGAGCCACATAAATTTCAGTGAAGAATATACGACGACGTAAGCTGTCTATTGGTCTTACATGAGAGAGTATTAGACTTATTGATACTTTCTCAGCGCTTAATTCAGAAAAGGTATACAAAGTAGAATCGTCTACGCTTGAATGTGTTATTTGAATTTTTTACTTTTATGCTTTTATAGATGTTCATTTGAATTTCTTCATTTTAGCTCGATAAAGACGGATTTCACATCGATTTTGTGTCACATAATTATTATTTTCATCAGGAACTATCATTCCAAATTAGTGCAAATTAATGTTTTGATGGCAGAGTTTGAACTACTTGAACTATACATACACTGCGCAAAAAAATTAACGCACATTATGGAAATCTCAAATTTATTCTACAACTGAAGGTGTTCTCAATGATAATTATTTTTATCAGAATTATAAATGCATATGTTATCCACTTCCAACGTTTTTCTTCAATACAGATGTTTTTCCTAGCAGGAATAAAAAAAGGTGCGATTATCAGAGTATGAATGTATTGGCTCCATTCTGAAATCAGTTGTTCTCGATCAATTCTAGTGATCAATAATTTTTCCTTCGTTTGATTTTCTACACTCGATCGCTATGCAACGCGAAACATGCAATTTGACCCAAGAGGAATGTGCCCAAGCGGTAGTTTTGCGAGAAGAAGGGTGGACATACACAAGAATTGCAGAAAGGTTTGGAGTTTTTCATACAAATGTGTCCAGAATGTTGCAGCGATTCAGGGAATAGGTATGAATGTCCGAAGACCAGGACAGGGTAGACCACGGGTAACAACTGTGATTCAAGAACGTTACTTGAGAGTTTCTTCGTTGATACAACGGTTTGCAACCGCTCGCCTCTTCAAAATCACTTGAGCAAACACATGGGGTGCAAATTAGCACTCAGACAATAAGAAATCGGCAAGAGGCCCAGCTCTTACCCCAGCCCATCGAAGGCGCGTTTGGATTTTGCGAGAGAGCATATCCATTGGGAAGAAGCTGATTGGGAAAGAGTTCTCTTCACAGATGAGTCTATATTCTGCCTCTACCATTGTGATCGACGTTCCCTTGTATACAGACGTCCACATGAAAAATAAGCTTAGTGCAATTTCCTGAATACTACTGGTTTCGGGGGAGGATCGATTGTTCGCTTCTCTTTTACTTAAGATTCGGTGAAATCCTGTGACGACCATATTCATTGCGCCAAGATGGCATCAAAAAACTCTCCAGAAAGCACTCCCACATTCTTTTGATAACATGCCGGATACAAAATTTCGTGAAAGTTCAACCTTTGATCAACTTCCTCGCATTTCTCTACGACCTTATCTCGACCAGATCATTTCTACGTTTGATTCGTATTTACTGTTAGACAGCAATCAAGCCAGCAACTACGTTGGTACCAATCCGGTACCCATTGGAGGTTCGGGTAATTGGATTAATTGATGGGAGCCGATCACGACTTGGCCATTAAAGATAAGCAGACGAATTGGTACCGTGATCTTCTAACTTTGTTTGCGTTATGATACGATTTGCTCGCGAACATGTTAACTGTTAATAGTGGACGAATTAAGACACGATTATCGCTAATGCTAGGTTTACCGAATTATAACAGGCCAAGAATGTGGAATAATTCGATGGTATTGGTTGTTTGAGTGTTTCTCAGGATTTGGTATGTAGTTATCACCTTTGGATCTTAAGAAGTACACGATTAACTGGAGCTTTTATTCGCAGCGATCATGATATGATTGATGTTCTGGGCATGGTTACTTACTTGCATTCTCCTGGATTGTCGCATTTCCCATGGAGTGGATGGCATCCTGGTTTACACACGGCTGAAAGAAAATTTAATATCACTGAAGGGAAGGAGATAAATAAATAACATATAACAACATATTTTTTGTCGACGCAAGAATGAAAATTCGATGAAAGTACGTAAATCACTTCGAAGGATCGGTTTCCCCTTAAAAATTGTTCTTAGTCCTGGCAGCTCTTTCTGCTTCTGATCCACAGAGCCGATCTCATCTTCTGACTGTCCCATACGATAAAAATGATGTTTGTACTGACAGTGCCCTGTCAGCAGCTTTTTGGTATAAGTAGTTGAAATCATGAGTTAGTCGAGGGCTTTTTCTCCAGAGGGTTATTCTGGTAATCAACTCCCATTGCTGGCCACCTTATATTGGTCTTTTCAAAGCCCACATAAAGGTTCAAATCAAGCGGGTGTAAACCTTGATGCACTTTCTGCAAGTTCATCGGCTTCTTCATTTCCTTAAACACAACAATGTCCTGGCACCCATAGAAGAGTCACTTTATTGCCTCTTGCAAGATGTTTTCTGGTATAAAGGTACTCTTAGGACAGCAGAACACCCTGGCAATTTGATTCCAGGGATCTCACAGTGACCTGGTTATCCGTGGTGATGTACAAATACGCTTTTGAGATTCATTTCAAGATTCACTGTCAGAGTAACAAACTATTTTCACGAATGATGAAGTGATACAAAGAAAATGAGTATAGTTGAACAAAAGTACATTTCATGAAAACTCGATTAATTTTCATTGCATTAGTAGAAGAAAATATGCCATTTACAATCACAAACGCCATAAGCCAAATAAATGGTAGCTACAGTTATGTTTTCAGGCACCATATCTCTTCCATGAAATTTTCACATGATCAATTAACAATTTATGGTGGTATTCTGCTTTCATCTGTAAGCAAATCTGTAACTTTTCATAAGCTCACAGGAAAATTGTAATTCTGGACCTCTTTAAGGGATCTGTAGTTCACAGAAATCGTTTAATATTCACGAGTACGGGTGATCGGAAGCATTATCGAATGACATATTGTGAGATTGAGTTGAATAGTTTGTTTATTTTAGGAAGAACACCAAAATTTCAATATGAGAAATCCATGATGAATAAAAATAATATGGCTTTGTTAATTGGATTGTTATCGAAAGAAAATCATAACAAGTAAAACATTGTTCAATGATACACATTACCTGAAAATCATTTTGTTTAAGTAGAAACTTATTAGAATTTGAAGGAAAAGGTTGCGTGGTCAAATGAATCCATTTGAAATGCCGGATGCTCAGAAAATGTTCAGATTGAAAAAATACCGAATGCCTAGTTTGTGATTATGTTCAGATTAAAGAACCAGTGTACAATAAACTTAATAAATGCTCTACAGCAATTTTAACCAAGAATTTTTTCTTTCCTGTTTTCAATTCATTAGATGAAAGAAACAAACGCAAACTACATTCAGATAAATGTATTTTCAAATTCAAATCAAAACCATTTACTCATAATACATAAAGTTCCATGATCAAATCTTACGATTGAAGGTTATGTTTTTCGATGAGTAGTTAAAAAGTGACACTGTAAATAAGAAAGTTACAGGAACCATTCCAGAATTGCAGTATTTACGAATCTGTAAGTCGGCCAGTTACAGATCAATCGTACGCTACAGTATCGTAACTTACAGATGAAAAGCAGAATACCACCATTAGCATGAAAACTCCAAATCCTGCACAATTTTCAGTGCATCAAGAACGATATAAATAAACTTTCATGCTTGTAAATCCACATTTTGTTTCACCCGACTCACCACACGATAAATATGAATGAAAACATGGATACCAACATGCAACAAAAAAAAACTTTCCCACTCACCAACATCGCATGTTGCTCCTTTCCATCCATCTATGCATTCCTTATCGCCATTGGCGTCGCAGATGTAATGCCCAAATTTGTCGTCTCTCGGCCTGCAGAATTTCGTACAAGTCGCGTTGTAGTAATGCGTGTCGCATTTCACCCTCACCCTGTAGGTGAGACTCGCCCTCGGTCCTCTGTGGTTCAGGGTGTGCCACTCCGCGCTAGGGTCTATGATTCCGGAATAGGTTGCTTCGTCTATGATCTCTTGGGTTCCTGGGTAGAGAAAAAGAAGAAATTAGGGAAATTTCGTAATTATCTTTATTATCAAAAGGACACAATGGTTTTATATTCTGTTATATCGAGTTTTCTCAGGAATGGATGGGGTTTTTATATTCGGTATGTATAGTTATTACTTCTATCTGATCAACAGTTCGTTTATAATGCACTTTGGTCAGAAAAAAGATCAGATGACACATAATTATTCTTGAAAACTCAATGAAGTAGACGATAAGAAGGTATCTTTAGTCTTGGTTTCTGGTAACTGAAAAATCAAAGATATGAAAAAGCTAACTGACCAGAAGGGAGCAATGGCCCAGAACTCTTCTGCGTCAGATGCAAAAATACCATAAGAAAGAGGTTTTGGAGAAGGAAAAAACTGAAAGAGAAGCATTCTGCAGTAAACTTTTGGGAGTGGACATTCATTCATTCATTCGTGACTTTGAAACTGCAAGATACAAAAAGTATTTGGATCTCAGTAGTAATTATACCTAGTTTCAAAAGTGTTATACCACTTATATATACCTCAAAGTCTACTGTTCCCCTTTACAGAGCGGTTCTCACCACACCCTTTACAGCTAGCCTTCCAGTTTCAGAGATCTGATGAAATCCAATACCTGCGAAGGCTTCAACGAGGCTAATTCTTCACTCCTACAAGTTCCTCGCCCAAAGCATTACTTCCTTACGCTCGCAATGGCAAAGCATTCCGTGACTAGGTGAAATCTCTTATACAATGATATTTCATTTAAATTAATATAAAATACATTTCTGCGATCACTGATGCAGAAAAAAATGTTTTTTGGTAAAACTGTTTCACAATTTACTGAATTGACAAGTTCTGAAAAATATGTGTAAGACTGATCGATTTTGTTCTATGGTGCGACAATATGAACTCGTTTATAACAATATTTGAGTGAATATCATTAATTATAGTGGAGCTTCCCTATAACGAACGTCTGTAGAACGAATTTCTCTGTATAACGAATTTCGTATAAGACATTGCACCCTGAATCCAAATTCCATGTTAAAAACACCCTCCTTAACGAAGTAAATTCTCCCTATAACGAAATATTCAAAAACTATCACTCTTTGAATGGGTATTGGTAAGATGGTATAATGGTGGGTTTTATCCGAAATTTTTCCGGACTTACGTGATAAATTCCGACCTTAAACAAAATCATTACGGCGGGCAGAGAGATCCTTCTGAAACAGTTCTAAATACACCCCTGGCTGTTTGATTTCAATCTAACCATTACGCTAGTGTGAAAAGTTGTGCGAAAATGTCTAAAAGCAAGTGCTTAAGTTTGAATGATAAACTTAAATTCATCAGTGGAGTCGACCGCGACATTGCCGATTATAGAAACAAATTTTCTATAACGAATCTTTTTTGCGAATTTAGCGCTTTCGTTATAGGGAAGTTCCACTGTACTTAGTTTTTGTGATGTAAAATTTAAATTGTGCTTGAAACGTTAGATTCTCAAGTTATATTCTCGTATTGAACACAAAACCTTGATGATTGATAATATATTGTGCGAATTTTCCATGCTTCTTTCAACTATTGAAATTTCATCAGATATTCAGGCAAACAGTTAGAAATGATGAGCCTCGTCAGTCCGATGATATCTAAAATATCTTCATTCAACAACCTCTCACGTCATGAATGCGCGAAAGAAACAACCATTAGAAGCCCATTTACACATTTCAAATGCACATATAGCATTTCACTGATCTTCATTAAGTGGCTTTCAAGAGCTGTTCGAAGCAACACCTAGCCGAGATTATGAATAAACCGGATAAATAGCATCATTAATGGTTTGATATACGAACAATTTTCGCTTTTACGAAACGGATGATTGGACAGAAATCGCTCTGTATGCAATCAGCGTATCTTCGGATATTTCTACACCTCAGATTTCACGTCTCAAGCTTCGGTTTTGTATTTCCTGGAAGTTGAACTCGAATCTCACATGAAATCAGCAGTCAAGAACATAGAAGTATGTGTTTATTTTGATCCTGCCTTATGGTGGACCCTAAACACGGTAACCGTCTTAAGGAAAAACTTTGTCTGTCACTTGAGAATGATCTAATAAAATGAGATTATTTGAATTGTATGAAATAAACTTTTGCTCATTTTGTTTGGGTTCTTGGTTCTTTGAAGACGGTTTTCAATCTAGTATAGGGCCTAATCACTCTCAACTGTCAAAAGTTTGTCTAGGTGAGATTGCACAAGCTGAAAAATTTAAGGGAAGCCCTCAGCAGGTGCTTTTGAGGGCTCGTTCATTGGTAAGCAATAACGCTATCACCTCAAATTTTGTACAGGACTTGAGATCTAAGTATATGAATATAAAATCTCAGCATTATCTCGATTACATTCGGAAAATTATTCAAAATATGAAATATGTAAAGAATCAATAAAAAAAAAATTATTCTATTCTGATGATGCAATTCTCGTGAAATTTGGCTTGAACATTCAGTATATCAATCTTCATTCACAAAATGAATTTCTCCCGAATCGGATATCCTGTAATAGAAATATGAAGATTTTTCTTTTCCACGGTTTTGTTAACCTTATGGCCACAAAATTTTGCTTAAGGCTTATTATGACCATCTTGCATGTGGCTAAAAAATCATTTCATCACGATTGGTTTCATTTAGTTTTAGATATTGAGGAACAAAAATTTTGAATGGCCATATTTTATGGAACACCCTGTACGATTTGGCTGGTTAACGAACGTAACCGTGGCATTTGGGCACCGAACATACCCTGAAAATCTCAAGCCTCTAGGACAATCTCTTCGAAAGTAATCGTGCTTTCGGTCGGACGGCCCCACAGAATTGCATTCAACCACGGATTCGTCATCAGGGAGTCGAACCCTATCGTTTCAGACCATGCTCGGCTCAAAATTCGAAAATAACAGACATTTGGGCAAAACGATATAACACTCGTTGAAGTAGAACGAGGGCACAAAAAAAGAGGGACAGAGTGAGTCAATATTGGTCTTATTCAGATTGCCTACGAAAAAGAATGAAAAATTCTACTTATCTTATGAACCTATTCTACAAAAAGATGAATCTTTTGATTCATTGTTATGAAAATTAGATATATTGAAATTGTCGTAGATTAAGACAAGTTCACCACTGGCTATAAGAACTTATACAGTGTGTTTGGTCACGAGTTAGCGATAATTTAAGGTCATCAAATATACCTAATATTATCGACAAAAATACCCAAACTTGGAAGTTTACCCCCTTAGTTTTGGAGTAGCCCCCATTTTAAATTTACTTTTTTATTTTCGTTGACCCTTCCAAATAATATCGATTTCTTTGGACATAAAGGTCCTACAGATGTGAAAAAAATGTTTTTTGAAAGATGATACTACCACCTTTCATTGAAGTATTACAATATAAGAACATTCAACTTGAAAACGCCATAAAAAAATTCTTTAAAAAGTTCATAGTGAAAATATGTACTGATTTTCTCAGTAAATCCGCAATAATACAAGAACTAGCAGATTCAAGAATAATTTTTTTTCAATGATTTAACATGCAAGGACACAAGCTACAAAACAACACTCACATCATTTCTGTAAGTTACATGATTTGAGAGTTATTGCTGTTCGAACATGACCCTTATGAAAGTTGATAATAAAAAAAAACCTCAGTACTGTACTTTCGATAATTTTCAATGATTAAAACAAACAAATTGATCATAAAAATGCTCAAAATATCCGCCTCTGCTCTGTAGAAGGCAGTGACCTTCATGGCGACCTGTCTTGTGTCTTTTGCACGCGTAGTGATCATGTTCGAGCAGCAAAAACTCTCAAATTATGTAACTTACAGATATGATGTGAGTGTTGTTTTGTAGCTTATATCCTGCGCGTTAATAATTAAAAAAAAATTATAATTTAATGTGCTAGTTCTTGTACTATTGCTGAATTACTAAGAAAATCAGTACATATTTTTACTATGAACTTTTTTAAGAATTTTTTATGGCGTTTTCAAGTGAATGTTCTTATATTGTAATACTTCAATGAAATGTGGTAGTATCGTCCTTCAAAAAACATTTTTTTCACATCTGTAGGACCTTTATGTCCAAAGAAATCGATATTATTGGAAGGACCAACGCAAATAAAAAGTATATTTAAAATGGGGGCTAATCCAAAACTAAGGGGGTAAACTTCCAAGTTTGGGTGTTTTGTCGATATAATATTAGGTATATTTGATGACCTTAAATTATCGCGAAGTCATGACCAAACACACTGTATTTACTCGGAATGGTGCAAGTTCTTCAATATCACCATCAGCAATGTTCACCAGCTGTACCATTTTGTTTGTTTCACGTTAACAATACCACAATTTCCTGCTCCTTCTTCCTCTCAACATGAATCATCACCCATGTACCTTCCTACGTCAACAATAGTCCATTACAATCTTTCATTAAGAAAACCCGGAGTGGACCGTCAAACACCGCTCTTTGCAGATAAAATCTTTCCTGCCGAAGAATTCCGTCACATACATAACCCATTGAAGAATCCTCCTACCATATCCATACGTGCAATTTCCGTTCGGGCAATATCCAAGCCCATAAACGTAATCTATACCCCGCGTATTTCAGTAAGTTCCTTTTGTTCCATTATTGCCCGGCGTCAGTAGGTCAGTAGCGTACTATTGTTCGCAAAAAAGGAGAAAAGGATGAATCAGTCCTGTATGTGCTTGGAGTAGGTAGTGGGCGAGTTCGAGCCTTTAAATATGAATGAATGAACGAGTGAGTGATTGATAAACGTGCACGACTGTCCTAAGGGTGTGTATCTGGTGGGCAGATATTCCCAATTATGGGAGATCCTGCGGCAAGGTCGGGTTCACGAAGAGAACACGAGAGTGTCGTGAGATCTTCATTCGCAAATGGACAGCAGCTGGTATTCTGTGATTCTTGAGATTTCGGAGTTAAGCATTTAACATCTAGCATTTTGGAAACGAAGCTTTTTCGGGCGTACCCCAAATTAAGAGAAATAAATATCTAAAGATTTATCGTTTGTTCGATATATTTATGAAACACCATGTTACAGCTATTGAAACTTCGGTGTCTGGGACTGAGAACCACTGCTCTGTAGGGGAAAACCCGGATAGATGCCCAATTTTTTGAATTTGCCTCGTATTTTTGAAAATTGACTTTATATGTGTAATTTCTATGAGTGTAGGAAGCCCCCATTATTTGATTTGAAATACTCAGACTTTTCTCTGATATAGCAATCCCAAATTTCACAAAAATTTGATTTTTGTAGAACCCTTTTTTTGGGAATAGTTGCCTACAAGTATGGATAGTTAGTTGCCCTACCATGAAAATACTGGGAGGTATAGATGCCCTTCATACTGTGTGAACCAAAAACCCAACTAAATACAATGAAATTTTCTATGCTAAAAACAGCAACTTTATCTATGCAACATGGATCGAATTAACAACAATTGTGCATTTTTAATTGAATTTCAAAAGCATATATTAAACGAAAAGTTGAATTCTTTATATTAACATAAAGCATTATTCCACACATTCATGATAAATTAATGAAATAATAAGTCTCAACAAAAATGATCAAGAATCAAGTTTAAAATCAAAATAACACAATGAATCGAATAATCGAAAATCTGCTAAAAAGATAAGGTTTTAGTTTAGATGTCCTAATGGGCACCTATACCTCAAAAAATCAGGGGAACTATCTTTTTCGATAGGGATAGATGCCCATGAATTTTTTGGATAAATTAAGAAGAAAACAAAAAATATTGTACTCAGATGTACACTCAATGAAACACTGTATTGACGTAATAAAAAAAATACTGAATTTATTACCACTTCAAAAGTTATACAGCGGCAAATACCTACCTCTAAAACTTTGGCATGTTTGTGAGTTCGCTGCTGAGATGATCGCACACATAGCGAAAAACGGCTTCACTTTACAATAACCCTCACAAAACTAAGGTCCAGGGTGACTATAGCAGCTACTTATAAAATTAATTTTTTGATACGTGTTTCGGAAGTTAGGTATTTTGAAAATGGGGCATCTATACAACTGGGGCATCTATCCGGTTTTACCCTAGATCAACAATATTTTACGGGCTGCATTGTAGCCTGTTATATCAAAAAGTACTATCTATCTTGAAAGCTGTCGTTCTACTTAACGAGTGCTATATACTTTTGCCCAAATGTGTCTTATTTTTCGAGTTTTGAGCCGAAAATGGCCTCAAACGATAGGATTCGACTTCCTGATGACGAATCCGTGGTCAAATTCAATTCTGTCCATATGTTGCCGTCAGGCCGGCCGTTAGCACGATAACTTTTAGATTTTCAGAGTGAGCTCGGTTCGCAAATGCCGCGTTAAGATCATTAACCAAATCATACAGGGTTCCATGAAATATGGCCATGCAAAATTTTCGTTATTGAATATCTCAGACAGAACGAAACCAATCGAAATGAAATTTTGTGGCCACATGCAAGATGCTCATCATAAGGCTCATGCAAAATTTTGATGCAATAGTGAACACAGAACCATAGAAAATTCAATTGGAATAATGAAAGGAAGAATCTTTATATTTTCATAACAAGATATCCGATTTGGGTGAAATCTATTTTTTAATGAAGATTGATATACTGAATGTTCATGCAGAATTTTAAGAGAATCGTATCATCTGAACTATAGAATTCAATTTTTTTAAATATCGATTTTTTTCATGTTTCATTTCCTAAATTATTTCCAGAATATAATTCCGATCGTGCTGACATTTTGCGTTCCTATACTTAGCATGAATCTCAAGTCCTATACAAAATTTGAGGTAAAAGCAGTATTGCTTCACCAATGAAATTAAATTCTCAAATCTCCCTTGACAAAATCAAAATTTCTAACAGACGACGAGTTCAACAAAGATCAAACATACGAATTCTTCCTATCCACAAACACGCAACGATGACATATCAGATCTAAAATGACTCATCAGGATCTAAAATAGCCCTTTTCATCTCCTATCACCTATGTTTATATCTGCATTTTTCCAGCGGATTCGTATCATTAACCTATTACGAGATCCTATAAGGCAGGGTCCCACGTTGTTGTGATAAACAAATTAATCGCAGAAGCTGTATAATTTCAGTCAGGTAGAAAATAATACTGCTGCCAATACGTTCGGTAACCACCACCTTCCAGATCAGTGGATCTAGATGACCGTCTTCAGAGCAGCAGACTATGAAATATCGGACGTAGGCACTTCTACCGTAACCGGAAATCGGAATGAATGGGTTAAAAGAGTCTACAGAGGAAGCTCTTTTAGATATCTTACATAATTTTATACCCAGGAACATTTTGGTGAAATCTTTTGGCTTTGAATTTTCGCTTCGTGTGTGTAACTTTCTGAAGAAGAACATAAATCAGATGACGATTGGAATATGACCATAGTCTTCCCGGACACTTCAAATGCTGACAGACATCTTCTCTAGAATTTCTCAGCCAGTAGTGTTTCCTTGATTCTTAACTTTTTTTCGATCTCCCAGCAGTAATTTTAGAACCTCAGACACACAAAGAACTCTACGGAGCCCTAAAATTTCTCTTGATCAACACTTCTCTTGATATTGTGGATGCTTCAACCCATAAAATCATTCAAAACATGTCGAACAAGCTTTGACTCATCAGTATCTTCCTATTGAGATAATTTTAATATCCTTTGAGTGTCGTAGAGCCCATATTTCAATTTAATCTTTTCGTGAGTGAAGTGTGTGAGGCTCGACCAGCTGAGTGATAACCACAAAGCCGGTGCAGAAAAGGTTAATCATCCCTTTTCCCTATCTTCAACGCCTCTTTTGATACCAGATTGGGGGTGATTTCACCGACACCACCTTTTTCAACTCTCGACATAAGTGCATGCATATTCATTCTGTAAATTGCTCAATCTTGTAAATGTCGTCTGAAATTGGTTGCAGTCATTGGCAACCATTTATTTTGAATGGATAAGCAGAGGAATTAATGGAGTGAAGCTTCGATAATGTTAAAAGAATAAAACTGAAACGTTAGACAATTGAAAGGATCAGCTTTCATGTCAGTTACCGAAAACCATATCAGTCAATTGTCTGTTGATCTTTAAATAATCTGGGCTCCAATAATGCAGCTCATAAAAGATCACGTGAATATTGATTAAATGGTTCAATCAAAAATAAATCAAAGTCATCGATGATTGTTTCCTGAGAACTGTCAATAATGACAGTTGCTTTTCTGAAAGTTACAAGTCCTAAGTGTTCCCTTGACGACGGCTGGCAAATGCTGGCCGAAAAATTGAATACAAGGAGCAAAAATGATACTTCTGCATTTGTATTGAAAGAAAACAATTCAAATCAGCCAGATATGGCGTAGAAACCAATGAAAGTCTACACCACTAAAAAAAAAATGGAAATCCATCATTTAACACAACACCGACGACTCAATAAAGCGCTCAACCTGACAGAGATCATCCTGAACACATGTATATGGCAATAACGACGAGCAATCAAATAAACGAATACATTTACATTAATAGGCAACAAGTATCTTCCCAGTCGAAAGTGCTACTTTCTAACCGTCATGATCTATGTTCCTACAAATTGGGAGTGCTGTTATTTCAATGAATCCGTTTCATAAACACGCCAACTCGGCATTTCTCAGTCGACCCACTCGAAAAATTGATTGCTAATAAGTCATTTCTCGAGTAGAATACTCAATCACTGCTCTATAGAGAGTCCGAGATGAAAAATTGTTCGGCAATGAAACTTAACTAGTACGCCTGGTGTTATGTTACATAAAATTTAACTCAAATTATTCCCGATCAATCATCCAATCAGTATTTATTTAACTGTTGTACTCAATTAGGACGGTTTGAGAATAGAGGAATTGATTGATTAGATCGTGCAGTGTTTGGACCACCAAAATTGATGTTTTATGTTTCTTTCGGTTACCTGTAGTAATAGGTTAGTTTTAGATGCATCGAATATCTTATGTAAGCCTCAATTACGAACTAAAATCTGTGAAATATTGAATGGTACTGGATGGTCAACTAAGGAATTCCGATTTGAACGAAAAATAAATCAAAAACTTTCGAGTTAATTTAAATTTTCTTTCTACAAATAAGCTTAAAGATTACGCTGTCCAAATGTCCATCGTTTTTCTGCCGGCACTCTTCGATTCGAACTCCCAAATTTAGAAATACACGTCGCAAAGTTTTTGGACCGATGGCTTGAATTTTATGGCGGATATTTTCCTTCAACGCAATGAGAGTGCGGGGATTGTTGCGGTAGACTACACTATTGGGGTATCCCCATAAGTAAAAGTCGTAAGGTGTCAAGTCCAGGCTTCTGGGGGGGCCATGGAAGGTCTCCACGCCGAGAAATCAATTTTTCAGGAAGAAGCGTCTGAATAACAGGTAAAGACCGATTTGAAGTGTGACAAGTGACCCCGTCTTGCTGAAACCAAGTGTCCCGATTGTATCCATCAAAGTCTTGAAGGGCTGGTTCAAAAAATGTATTCAATATGTCCACATAACGATCAGAATCCACTGTAACTGCTCGGTCGCATCCGTCTTCAAAAAAGTACGGGCCAATAATGCCTTGTGCGTGTATTGCACACTAAACTGTGATCTTCAGACTATTCAATTGAGTTTCATAACTCTCTTTGGGGTTTTCTGAAGACCAATACCGGCAATTTTGTTGGTTTATATAGCCGTTGAGATGAAAATGGCTTCATCGGAGAAAAAAATGTTGATTTTGGTAATAAGAGCGCATACGGAACGAACGCTTCTCACCACTTCAGCGAACCATGGCGACTGAATTTCCATGAACCCCTCCTTCGTTCAAGACCAACCCCACTTCTCTATTTCTATTAAAAACAATTTTAGAGCGCTTTTGAATCAGAATTCCCTAGTTGACCACCCAGTATATTGAATGCTACTATGAGAAAGAGAATAATCTAATAATAATAAAGTTTATAGGCAAAAATTAAAATTGTTGTCAGTGAAAGATTGTAGAAAATATATTTGCTCACCTGGTAATGAATAGTTGTTATGGTCCACAGCTTGTAGAATTAGGGTGAAAGACCTCTGCAAAAGAAAAATTGAATGAAATATTTTATTGATGAGATCGTTATAATAATGTTTTTGATATTTGACCGGAATAGTCATATTTGAGTTTCTTATAATCTTCAAAATTCAGTTCAATAATATAATACAGAGAGATTTTCTCAACACGAGATTGAATGTTGAACTACTTCACAGCAAATTGAATAAAAGTAGCAAGGATTAGATCATTCAAATTTACCATTCAATGAGACCGACTCTTCTACATTGAAAATTGTTTTAGCATAATTTCGAACAAACTGTTCCGAGTTTAAAACAGTCACGATTATTCAAATGATTGGCATTGATGCACTATTTATCGGTGTTTCCATTTACCATACGATTATCCGTTTTTCTGTATTTTCAACCGAGAAATCCAGTGGCACATCGAAGCGTATAACATCGAGAATCCAGTTCTTCTTCTTCTTTCTATCTTCGGGAAACGAACCCACCAATCACGATGCCCCATCTTCTTCGTTTTTTCATGCTATTAATCGACAGACACGTAATGTTCTTAGAGAGGGTTTGAAGTGTTTATTAGGGGTCATTAATGATTGAAAGCTAGCGATGTAATAACATAAAACTTGGTTAGGAATAACTCGTTTAATAAGTGGGTTGGCTGATAAATACCTGACTGGAGATATGAAAAGATCGAGTCTCATGCACTTGTTTTCGTAGACCTTTCATGGTCTCCGCCAGAGACGGCCTATACCAGAAAAGATCCATCATAGAATCAGATGGGGAGTTCTTGTATGGTGTTTTTCAACAAGATTGAGAGGAAAAAGCACTCGATCAATCAAAACTCGAATTATAAGATAGAAAAAATAACTTTCATTCTTTATAAGGTTTACCATAAAATTTAATCGGAAAAAACTGAAAGTTGGATTTCTATGATAAACGGCTTCACAATTTTTTTATTAGCAGCTTGACCATCAGGATGGATCACTCTATGTCACACTCTCGATAGTTTCTTTTCAGGTTTCAATTTATGCATCTTTGATTGCAAGTTTTTTTGCCTGTGAAAAACACTCGAATAGGAGTCTAGTTTGATAGTTGATAGATTACTGTTCACTGCGACCTCGAGGTCTATTGTGCCCCCTTGCAGAGCTGTTCTGACCACATATTTCACAGTTCGCCTTCCAGTTCCAGAGATCCGATGAAATTCAGTATCTGTGAAGGCTTTAACGAGGCTAGTTCCTCTTAAAAGTTTCTTGCCCAAGGCATTCTCATCTTAGGCTCGCATGCCAAAGCATTCCGTGACTAGGTGAATGGGGGTTGCTTCCTCCTCCCCCTACTACCTACACTCGTCAGTGTCGACAATACCATCCTCAACAGGTGCTTCCTAAGGCGACAGTGTCATGTAAGAAAGCCAGAGAGAAGGTGTAATTGTTTCTTACCAAGATCCAGATATCTTTTGGATCTTGCTGTTTCAAAGTTTTGAAGGAACTTGATGGAATGATCCATCCCTGGGAGATACCGCCAGAGTTTTTCCCTCTCGGCTTTCTCCTTCTCCAGAAACTCTTTCTTATAGGTACATTTATCTATACCACAGAAGGATTCTGGGCCAATTAGTGACATTCGTGCGAACTCTTTGGAAAACGTGCTGGCCTCTTCGTTTCCTTTGATTCCCGAGTGGCCGAGAACCCAGATTAAAAAGACCTTATTTTTCTTGCCTACCTCATTGAGTTTGTTCCGGCACTCCCAGATCATCTTGAGTCGATGTTGTAGGAGCTCAATGCTTCAATAGCAGCTCGACTATCTGAGTGTATGGCTATATCGGACTTCTGATAGTTTCTTTCTAGATTCATATCTAGACATCTTTCAATAGCTGAAATTTCCGCTTGAAAGACGCTCATACAGGAGCCTAGCGACAGTGCACACTTGGTACTTGGTCCGTATATCCCTGCGCCAGCTCCTGTTGAGGTTTTGAAACCATCTGTATACCATTTTACGGTATTTTCTTTGAGGTTATAGTGGGTGTATTCCGGTTGTATTAGGTTCATAGGGTACACTTGATTCTTGGTATTTCACAGAAGCAGAGAAAAATGTAAATGGGGTACACGTATGTTGAAAATCTTGTATCCCACATAAGTGTATAATTAGATTAGTTTGTTGAAATATTCATATCAGAGGGCTTCTTTTTCATTGAAACAAATTTTATCTTTTCCTTTCATATAATTCGGCTGAATATCCTGAAAATGCATCTGAAGAAACGAAACAAAAATGAAAAAACCAATAGAAAATGGAAAGTAATGAAAATATAAATCTGGAAACATAAAATAACTTTATGAATTTATTCGCTGAAATTCTGAACTCCCCCTCTGAACACTTATTATTTCCCAGAGCCTGTACACAGAATATTCAAATCTGTGATAATAATCGATTAAATTAAAACTATATGGATGCTGTTGGAGTCGCAATAAAGCTCACGTCCCGCTATATTGTTGTCTGCTGGAGTAGTAGAGTAGTAGTTAAACTCGTATAAATTATAATTCGTTAATATTCAATCTCTGACACCTTGACAAGAATGACTCAGTAGATTTCGCAGTTGGATATGCAGCAAATGCGATATACTTAACTGGCAGGATATCAAATCTGCCACGCCTACGAAACATCCGTGATTTTCGATGAGAAAAGATAAGAGACGTATAGCTTATTACGGTGCAATTTGAAATTTATTTTGATACGGTGTTAACCGTTTACATCAGATGACTTGTAGGAGAAAGGTTCATCCTCTGATCTTCTATAGCAGCAGTGAAACATTCCATGACTTTAATGTCATAGAATCTTTCACTATCTCAAAACTATTGCGAACTAAAATGTTTCCCAATAAGAGGTGTTATTTTGAATAGCCCGCTATTTCGGTAAATGTCACGTCTGAAGCTGTCATTGTTTGACATTTGACAAGTAAAAACTACGACATTAATAAAAATGGAACGATACACGCTTCAGGAACGCATTGAAGTTATTAAAATTCACTATAAAAATGGTGAAATTTGGCAGAGACAGTTCGTGAAACTCGAACATTTTTGGGCCGTCGTGAAGCACCTTGTCGTACCGCAGTAAAGAAATTGGAGGAAAATTCGAACTGTTGGGGCAAGTTAGTGATTTGAAGAATAAAACCCGTGCGCGTCGCTCGAGAACAGCCAAGAATATTGCAGCTGTAGCCGAAAGTATTGAAGAAAACCCAGGTTTGGCCACTCCTTGTCGTTCTTTGGAATTAGGCATTCCACAAACGTCATTACACCGTATTTTGCATTAAGAATTGGGCCTAAAGGCTTAAAAGTTCAGTGCTACACTACGTTGTACACAATCAAAGAAACCATTGATCTTTTGCGGGAAAAATTCTCGAAGAGGTGATCACAATTGACCACCGAGATCTTGTGATTTAACACCTAGCGACTTCTTCCTTTAGGGCCACGTGAAAGAGGAGGTCTACGCCAATAGACCAGCGTCGATTCAAGACCTCAAAGATGGAATTCGTGAGGCTATCGAGGACATAGGGCAGCCAATGGCGATTTGGTTATGGAAAACTTCATTAAAAGGTGGTCCTGTAAGCGTGGTAGTGGTGGTCATTTGCCTGATGTTATTTTCTACTGTTAACGGCATAGCTTCTTCTTTATATGAAATAAACATCCGATCATTCATATTGAAAAATAGCATTTTTCTTTGAATATCAAAATAACACCTCTTATTGGAAAACCCTTTATTAGGACAAAATTCGCAAAAACAGACTTCGAGATTTGGAATTGTTGGACGCAAAGATACATGTGCTATCTAGTTATTTCGGGCACACTTATCAATTGTTTATGTTGAAGCGACTTCTTCCTTTAGGGTCACGTGAAAGAGAAGGTCTACGCCAATAGCCCAGCATCGATTCAAGACCTCAAGATGGAATTCGTGAGGCTATCGGGGATATAGGGCCGCCAATTGGCGATTTGGTTATGGAAAACTTCATTAAAAGAATATGGTCCTGTAAGCGTGGTCGTGGTGGTCATTTGCCCGATGTTATTTTCTACTGTTAACGGCATAGCTTCTTCTTTATATGAAATAAACATCCGATCGTTCATATTGAAAAATGGCATTTTTCTTTGAATATCAAAATAACACCTCTTATTGGAAAACCTTTTTTAGGACAAAATTCGCAAAAACAGACTTCGAGATTTGGAAATGTTTGACGCAAAGATACATGTGCTATCTAGTTATTTCGGGCACACTTATCAATTGTTTATGTTGAACAGCTGCGAGAAGTCCGAAATCAAAGGAGCCCAAGCAGATAGCAGATAAAAAATCGGTCATCCAATTGTTTCCGGCGGAAATACTAGTAAGTATCGCTCGAAAACAGGACGGCGTGTGTCCCACTTGTCGGAAAAGAAAGATAAGTGCTAGATTTTGGTACACCTGAGGTGATAGAAGTGCTATTTCTGATATAAAAGTGAGATAAAAGCACCAGGCATATGCACGTTGGCAAATCATTCCATAGTTTTTTCTTTGAATTCATGAAAAATGCATTATTGCAACGTCTAGAAACACACCTATAGTTCGTTCACGAAAGTTTGAGTGCATAGTAGGAGTTTGCTGTCATAACGTAAAACAAAGTCAACGTTGCCGAATGTACCCGGCCTCGTCCGACGAGCTTGCGAGTTATCAGAGAACTCTATGCAATATTGACAACATTGCGTACCAATCTGACAAGAATATAAACCACATAACCTAAAATTTTAATATACACAAAGGAATATGCCAAATTTCCATGGCCAACCAACGGCTCAAACTTTTGTGAACGGACTAAACAACACAAAAATTAAGTTTGGCTCATTTGTCAATCAACTTTTTTAATCTTGTTCAAAAAATATTTAATAATGTATAGTATTCAAGTTATTGTCTGTGGACTATCAGCCTCTATTTCGGTACAGGAAATCCCAGAAATCCAGCTGTTCAGATTCGCAACTATAAATTAATTCTAGTAAAAAGATTCCCCGTCATTCAATATCAACATGGAAGGTGGGAAAATCCACAATGTTTTTATCAACAGTATTAATTTCAGCAAGAGTTGATAAAAACCTGTTACAATAATAATAGCAAGTGTTACGGGATATGCAGTATTGAATTCTTTCGCGACTAAAGACTCTCATATATCTCAGAAGTAATGACAATATCTCACGTACTGTTAAGTTTATGGGCTGATCATTTTAAAAACATCATATACACCAGAACATTGAAAAGAATCACTGGAGAGCTTCTCGAATATCACCTAGCACAACGAATTTAATATTCTTCTTCGGAGAAAATAACTTTGGACCTGCATATACTTTTCAAGAGCTCTCGAATATAGGCCCTCCCACACTCATTTCATATATGCAGGTTTAACTTAGGCTAATCTATAGTCCATTCACGAAAGGTTGAGCCGTCGGTTGGCCATGGAAATTCGACATATTCCACTGTGTATATTAAAATTTCAGGTTATGATCTTTATTTTCCTGTCAAATTGATACGCAATGTTGTCAAATTGCATAGAATTGTCTGATAACTTGCAAGCTCGTCGGACGAGGCCGGGTACATTCGGCAACGTTGACCTTATTTTACGTTATGACAGCAAATACTGCCAACTTCAGATATATAAAGAAACGCCTACTATGTGCTCAACCTTTCGTGAACGGACTATAACTGAAGTTGAATCTAAAAATGAATATCAACTAACCGAAAATTGAAATACCATGTGAGTGTGGTGGAACCTATATTCAAGAAACTGAACGTCGCTTGAATGTTTGAAACAAAGAACATTAAAATTTGATAAATCATAGTTAGGTCAACATGCTCTGATTGAGGACCATATGAATTTATGGGATAAAGCTTCCATAATGCCAAAGAAAAAAAATACGAAGCAGCTTTTATGTCAATTATCGAAAATCCTACCAGCCAACTGTCTGTTGATTTCAAAACAGTCAGGCCTCCAATAATAAGATACAGTTAATAATAGTTATTTATGTACCAAGTGCGTTATATGGATCCTAACGCCCGGAGGGAAACATTCGGCCCGAGGGCCTTTGGCCCGAGGGATGAATGTTGCCCGATGGGCGTTAGGATCTAATAACGCTCGTGGTGCATACAAGATTTTATTTTTCACGAATATATCAAGATATCGAAAAAAACGAAAGAAAATGTTGAATTTCTGACATTTCTTAAATTGCATCATTTTCGATGTCATACTCATCGGAAAATTAATGAGAACTGTCAGATCTGTGTCATGTGTGTTTACGTGTGGGAAGTGCTTGAGAATATTTGTTCATTGTGAACGAAATAGGCCAGATTCAAATGAAACAAGGTATGAATATCCTTTTTCAATCCTTTTATAACGTTTATTACTAAAAATCATCTGTCAAGGTGGTTCAGAGCGGGCGTTATGATCCATAATGCCCGCTAAAATGCCCACGGGCATAATGAGTGTATTTATAGCAACCGTTTCTAAGGTAAAATAAACATATAATGTACAAGTGAAAAATAAAATATTAAATGAATTGTTCGGCAATTCATTGATTATAGTTTTTTTGGAACTGTCATTGGAAGTGAATACCTAAAAAAGTTTTCTAGAAATGCAGAATCCTTCCAGATTATATTTCATTCGATGATACACTCTACCCAGAAAAGGAGCACAAACGCCACTTACTGGCCCAGAACCCTTTTGTGGTATAGGTGAATGCACCTTTAAGAAAGAGTTTATGGAGAAGGAATAAACTGAAAGAAATGCATTCTGAAGGAATCTTTCGGGAAATGATCATTTCAAAAAGTTCCTTCGGATGATGTCAGCTGTTACTGGTTATCAGAACCCACAACTACCGCATATTTTCCATAATAACGAATATTACTTGCAAAGTTTCACAAGGAATAGATACTACATATACAGGAACATATAATAACGCAGTAAGTTTTATGACGAATTGGCAACGCTGTGAAGTATCAACCAATCAGAATTCAACATAAGGTCCAGTTGCCATTTCGATGGCATCGGACAAAGTGAAATTTAGGATCCATAAGTTCGAATGTTTTGAGAACATTTTTCGAAAATTATCTCATTTGGCGAGGCAAAGTTAGTCTTGAATGTTTTCAATAGTTCAGATTAACAATTTTCTGAAAATATACAAGGAAGAAAATTTCCACTGTATCAAGAATCACCGCAAGGCATATCCACGATGGCCAAAGATTCCGTAGACAGTTAAACTGGAAGGCGCCTCTTCAGTATTTGTGCAAAATCGCAATTACCAGAAGTTGTTCTTCAACCTTGCCTTTCTTCTAAACGCAGTCTTCGGTGGCCGTCCAAAAGAAGGAGAAGTTAATGATAATGAATAAATGATCTTCAAATGCATAGCCTACTTCATGAGTTGATCTCTAAATTATACATCAGCCCGGCCTGGGAAATTTCACGCTATAATTACGATGCTCTCTGGTCTTCGCGCTCGTATGTTGGTCCGGTTTCAGGCTGCTTCAGTGGTATCCGATGAGGATCTTTGATAAATTGCTTAGCGGTTTCAGAAGATGCGCCATTGTCGATTCGATTTATACTGGAAATGTTTTCACGAAAACGAGGTGATTGGCACGGTTTTTAATCGGATGTTGGCTTTATATCGTTTCGAATAATCTCTCTAGTTTAAAACTAGAACCAAGAAATTTTCAGTAGAGCTAGAACCATAATGTTTGACAGGTTAGTTGAGTACTATTATAGAGATTTTGTACCAGATATTTTGGGCGTGTAATCTTGTGAGAAAGTGCCTATTGGTTTTCCAATTGTTAGCTATTCGTGCTACGAGCATATCTGTGGTCTGATTAACACTGATATCTATGTTATGTCATAAGTCAATGATGGATTTGCCCCATTGTATGTACCATATTATTGTGCGAATGCCATTCAAAAATAAAATAATAATAGAAAAACAAGTGATATTTGGTAAACCTCACGCAACTGGCACTTAGTTACAATCCTATCCTCAACAGGTGCTTCCTGAGGCGACAATGTCTTGTGAGAAAGCTAGTGAGAAGGTGAAATTGTTTCTTACCAAGATCCAGATATCTTTTGGATCTTGCTGTACCAAAGTTCCGAAGGAACTTAGTGGAATTCCTGGGAGATTCCGCCAGAGTTTCTCCTTCTCGGCTTTCTCCTTCTTCAGAAACTACTTTTTATAGGTACATTTACCTATACCACAGAAGGGTTCTAGGCCAATGAGTGACATTCGTACGCCCTCTTTGGCAAGTGCATTGGCCTATTCGTTTCCTTTGATTCATGTATGGCCGGGAACCCAGAATAAAGAGATCTTATTTTACTTGCCTACACCTCATTGAGTTTTTTCTGGCACTCCCAGATCATCTTTGAGTCGACGACGTAGGAGCTCAGTGCTTTAAAAGCAGCTTGACCATCTGAGTGTATGGCTATATCGCACTTTCTTTCTAAATTTATATCCAGACATTTCTCAATAGCTAAGATTTCCGCTTATAAGACGCTCATATAGAAGCCTAGCGACAGTGCACACTGGTACTTGGCCCGTACCTATCCCAGCGCCAGCTCCTGTTGAGGTTTTGAAACCATCTGTATACCATTTTACGGTATTTTCTTTGAGGTTATAGTCGGTTTATTCCCGTTCCCATTCTTCTCTTTTACTTAGCAATGTCCTGAAGTTTTTCTCAGTGCTTACTTTCTTGAATTGGCACTTAACAACTTTGAATTCCCCCTAATCATCGAACTGTCCTTGTCAATTAATTCAGTAAAATCAGCATATACATCGAAGTAAAGCACACGAACGAGAACATCTGCTTACCTCTGACAGAAGACGGCATCTCAGCAAAAACTGAATATAGGTTCCTCCCAATTTCGTCACGAGAATCTGTTCCACTATTCTCGGCACACCCTGTATACCGTCAGATTAGTATCCGTTCGCGTTCGTGCAAACGGAAGAGATGAATAATGCGATATCTCACTGAATTCGTGTTGAGCAGGAGGATAATATTCGTGTGGGAGTAAAGCATGTTGTAACAACACACCCGGTACACAGCTCTCGCCCAGCACCATCCTCTGTACCAGAACGCCGATGATCTTCACATTTCACATATCTTAGCATTATCTACTGCTTCTCGACGCGTTGAGGTACGAAACCTACGTGTAGCAAATTACGACTCGATGCTAAATTGTTAATGACTGCTGAAACATGACCTCTAAGTGCGTCTGCACACGCAATGTGAGGTGGATTCATCCCAGAACGTCGATATTCTTTGAAGGCTGCATCAGACTAACTGAAAAAACAGACTTTACCTCACTTTGATCCGGCTCGAAGGACCATGGAAACTTTTTGTAGCATTCTTCGTTTTATCCTGGTCGTATAGGACCACCTACCATCTTTGAAAAATTATTTGGACCGTTTCTATCATAGTTAATTCTTCTGTTCAAAGTTTTGGCCAGCATTCGCCAGCCGTCAGCACGAAAACACTTCAGAATCCCAGCTGTCAGAAAAGCAACTCTGGAAAGTTGAACAGAAACAATTAAAAAAATTTAATTAGACTACAACCGAAAAAAGGCACAATTCCAAAGATTCTCCAAGTTTGCCTGCAAAGGAATCTGATATAGACACCGAAATATCACGTTATCCTTTTCATTTATTTCCATCTTTAGTTTTACTGTAAGGCAACATTTTTCCAAAACCAATGTGCTCCTGACAGATTAGTGCAAGGATTAACGCAGAAGTATTTCATCTGGATTAAATTTTTTTTAATTGTTCTATTTCAGGGCAGCTTTACTATCAGAATGGATTACTATGTCACACCCTTGATAGTCTCTTTCCAGGTTTTTATCCATACATCTTCCGATTGGAAGTATTTCTGCTAGAAAAACATTCTAATAGGAGTCTCTATGTTGTACACTTGGCTCTTGGTCCGTTTACTCCAGCGACGGCACCTATCGTGGTTTCAGAACCATCTGCATAACATTTGACGATATTTTTTTTAGGTTTTGGGGAGTGTATTCCTTCTCCCATTCTTCCCTCTTCTCACCATGGCCTCAAAGTCCATATCGATACCCACTATTTCAATCGAAACATCACAAGTTAGGTTCGCTGATAAGATGTAAAATGTCACCATAAGTAAGACCGTTCCAGATTTCACTTTCATGCCTTAAAACGAATCAATTCAAGTGAATCCTCGGAGAAATTTCCTAGAGCACACTTCACCTAACCCACTTCTCACAAGTGTCATCACCGAGATCGTAGGCAGGAAGATCAGTTGGCGTATATGAAGCAACGTTAAAAACCGTCACTTCAATTCTATCTAAAGACAATCGATTTTTATCGCAGATACAGATCGGCAATTCTAATTAGCTGTGCCACGATGAAATCGATATTTATTTCTAATAAGACATTGTAATCGAGAAACGAATGCATAATTTTGCATATATTAATTCATCGTATTGAATAGTTCTGCCTCTATCTAACCGTTGAAATGTCAGTATGAAATGTGGGAAATGGAATCAAGCCCAGAACCACATTCAGCTGGATGAAGGTGTGGTGAAAAAGCAAAGGTGAATCATTTCGGTCCTCCGATATGTTGGAAAGTGATTTAGACTCTGTTTCACAACTTGATGATGAAGTAGTTGATAGCTATCTTGAAGATATAATTGAAATGAACATATCACTATTCATTAAATTTCAATCATTTAAAATTTTTCAATCGAGAAACTATTACTTTCTTGGTATTGAATTTATGATAAACCAAATTAAAATAACCGAAAGAATGTTTCAACACAGATACATATGTATATTTCAACGTAATCTGCTAGATAGCTATCATATCCGCTCTCAGCAATCTGGTGAAAAGGTCCTAAATATTGCATTTGAGTGAGTTGAGTTTTCCCTATGAATAATTATACAGGGTGTCCCGGAAAATGTGGGAAATCTCTCGGATTCAGATAGCACATAAAAAATAAGATGGCAAGTTCCCATAGTTCTTTTACCTAGCGGCCCTCCCTACGAAGATAGGACCTCCCGAATGACGCCACTGGAAATTCATTTCAGCGGAATAAATTTCAAATGCTTATTCTTTCATTATTTTTTTTTTCGAAACGGTTCTTTTTATCGACACTTAACAAGAGTATTTTTATTTAGCTCAATGTTCAAGGTATCCAAATTTGTTTTTTTAGCACCTTATCATACAGGGTGTTAAAAATGTAAGCATTACAATGTACAACCCAGTGCACCCCTGGTAAACTGAACAAGCTAATTGAAATTTGAGTGCGGTGATTTAGAGGGTCCTTTATACTACATATTAATCATATTAAATTTTCACCAGATAATATCGATTAGTTTGAAACTTATTCTACCAAAATGGATTTTCAGTGGCGTCATTTATGAGGTCGTATCTTCGTAGAGCCGCTAGGAAAAAAAAATATGTAATCAACCAAGCTCTAGAGTGAGATGGAAAGCATTTTACTGCCAAACTGGGGTGAAGTACACAAATGGTTAGATTTTCATTTATGCAATTTCGTAATTTTTCTATAGCTATAATTACTGGATTACCTTTAAGAACAATAAACAGCCACAAATAAAAAAAAGTAAAATAATTCAGTTTATGAACGTCAAATCGAAACGAAACTCTAAACACGACGCATCAAATAACTCAACAGTAACAGAACAACGTTAGTACCATAGTAGTGAGCCGTAGACCAATTTACTCAATAGGGAATAAAGATACGGCACAAGTTCGCAACACAGAATATTGTTCACATTTTACTTGGCTGCAACAACAGATGCGCGAAGGCATTTGTCGGTCTACTTTCTACTCTCAGACATAAACCTACCATAAAATGGTCATCCGAAGCAAAAACGCAAAAGAAGATCAATAAAACAGTTTATAAATGTATTGCTTAGTGCGTTTCGTTCAACATTGAACTCATCAGTTGTTAATCTATCCGTCGGTGAACCAATTGAAAAATCTCAGATGAAGTGAATCGAACCCATGAAAGATAAATGACGATGTAATGGTAAAAAGAACATATTCAGTAACTTCACAGGATTATATCATAATGAAATCCTTCACCAGGCACAACAACTCATTCTAACTTGAAGTGGTGACCCTCTTGGTCACCCGATTTGACCCCAATTGATTTTTTTTTCAATTTTCTCTCTTAAGGCGCCTTCATTCAACTGCTACCACATTTCATCAAAATGAGACACCTCGAAAAGTCTTACCTTCACAATACCGCAGCCCCTCAAGCGCCAAACCCAGTTTCACACGGCTGGCCAACTTGACCACGAACCGCCCGAGGAGGAGGAAGCGTTATTTCGCCCAAAGTTAACTTTGATGCCGTTTTGTTTTAGCGTGTAGCTTCTTCCGAGAAGAACCAGTTTCGAGGGTCCGTTGGTTTGCAAATCGGCCGTAGGAAGAACAAAAAACGTAATTGCAATTTGTAAGGCCCTCTTTGATATCTTGACAAGGAAGATGAATGGACGTTTTCGATGCTTGATGGCCGATCGGATAGCTTTTCACGGTTGAAATTCATTAAACTGCCGGCTGTGATGTTTCAGATAACTGATCTTTCGGTACATATCGGACGATTCTGGCTTGATGTGAATCGACAAGTCGATCGAGTAATTTATTTTATATAGAGGAGAGTGTCAAATCTGTCAGTGGTTCCGAAAATTCAATTTTTGAAGTTCTGCGATACATCGAATTAAACTGTGGGATGAAATGTTACGATAAGACATGAAACATTGGCAACAAGTACTGACAATATTTGGCATAATATTTTTAGATGCCCTTTTTCTCAGAAAAAAGTAATTTTTTTCACGAGAAGTACAGACATTAGTCTGTAGAGGTTAGAGGCTAATACGCTAGTCAGAAAGGAAGCATAAAATAGCAAATAGCAAGGCAAATGTACCTATATGAATAGGGTTTAGGAGAAGGAAGAAACTGTAAAGAACCACTCTGGAGGAATCTTCCGAAAATAGATCTCCTCACCGGCTTTTTAGCAGGATATTGTCGCTTTAGGAAGCAAATGATGAAAATTGGCATAACAGAAACTGACGAGTGTAGATTCTGAGGGAAAAATGAGAAAACTCCTGTTCCCTAATTTACAGAATGCCTCGCCATTGCGAGCATAAACACAGAATGTTTTGGACAGAAGCATCATTGGAAGAATTTGGATTTATGGTGGTATTCTGCTATCATCTGTAAGCCAATCCGTAACTTTTCACAAGGTTACAGGAAATTGCAATTCTGGATCTCTTTAAGGGATGTAGCTTACAGAAAGCATCATTGGAAGAATTTGGATTTATGGTGGTATTCTGCTATCATCTGTAAGCCAATCCGTAACTTTTCACAAGGTTTCAGGAAAATTGCAATTCTGGATCTCTTTAAGGGATCTGTAGCTTACAGAAAGCATCATTGGAAGAATTTGGATTTATGGTGGTATTCTGCTATCATCTGTAAGCCAATCCGTAACTTTTCACAAGGTTTCAGGAAAATTGCAATTCTGGATCTCTTTAAGGGATCTGTAGCTTACAGAAATGGTTAAATGTTACGAGTACTCGACGGGAGATCAGAAGCATTATTGATGACATATTGTGAGATTGAGTTGAATGGTTTGTTTATTTTATGGACGAACACCAAGTTTTAATATAAGAAATTCATGATGAATAAAAATGATATGGCTTTGTTTATTGGATTGTTATCGGAAGAAAATCATAACAGGTAAAACATTGTTCAAAAATATACATGACCTGAAAATCATTCTTTTTAGTAGTAGGAACTTTATGAAAACTGGAAGGAAAAGGTCGCGTGATCAAATGAATCCATTTGAAGTGCCGGATGCCCAGAAAATGTTCAGACTGAAGAAATGCCGAAAACCCAGTTTGTGAACATGTTCAGATTGAAGGACCAGTGTACTAAAACTTAATAAATGCTCTACAGCAATATTTTAACCAAGACATTTCTTCTCTTCCGTTTTCAATTTATTAGATGAAAAGAACAAAAGCTAAGTACATTCAGATAAATTTATTTTTTATTCAAATCAAAACCATTTAAGTACTCATAATACAGTTCCATGATCAAATCTAACGATTGAAGGTTATGTTTTTCGATGAGTAGTTCAAAAATGACAATGTTAATAAGAAAGTTACAGAAGCCATTCCAGAATTGCATTATTTACGAATCTGTGAGTCGGCCAGTTACAGATCAATCGTAAGCTACAGTATCGTAACTTACAGATGAAAAGCAGAATACTACCATCAGCCTCTTTGAAGCCATTCCAGTTACTGGGGACAATCTACAATCTATCCGTGATGAGGTCGACTATAGAAAAACTTCAGCTCTCATAAAATTCCAAACTATTCAAAATATCTTTGCAGTGAGAAAACTCGAGAAAAAACACTTGAAATCGCAAGAAACCTATAAATATCTCACTGAAACAAAGGGTGTTTTTGAATCTCTCTTCGCTATGCTCTGATGTCAACTGTAACTAATCTATTTTTATGAAAAATGCATGATTAACTTTTGATATTATCACTATGTATAGACGACATTCCTAATGTAAAAACAGCATGAGCAGTGTTTAAATTTTCAATAGCATCTAAGACCAGAGGAATCTCACGGAAGATCAAGTTGAAAAATCTCAAGCATCCCATAAATCAGATCCATCTTCCACAACACACTATCTTTCTTATATAATATAAATAAAACCAAGCCGTTATGATGTGATGTTCGAGCAAAAACGAGACGAGATGCATACCTATTTGCGCTTAAGAGCACGAATTTCCTCCTTAATTAATATTTATAAGTTCGTGGAAGAGTTGAATGTGAATTAAATTCATATATGTAAAAATTCATTTGGTGTGCGCATTACACTTTTTAATTAAGAGAGTCTTCGACCTCTTCACATCGAATGGGGAGCACATTTGTTTTCGGGAATTACATAAACGATGACAGGGCAGGACTGGGATGATTTTACAGGAAAAATATAAAAGATCGTTAGGTGGGTGTTATTATGAAGGCAACTTTGTAAGTTTCCTCTTTCTTTGTTATCGTGCTAGTTTCATCCTTGCATTAGATTATCTCTGGGATGGTTTATGAAAAAAGTCATTTCGATATTGAATTTGATATGTTTATACTGAGAAAAACACATGCTATTTTAATTTATATAGAAATTCTGTAAAGTTATATCCCAAAAAAATACAGTGGAAGTGGAACGCAAAAAAAAAATTCGTTATAAAGAAATTTCGTAATAGAGAAAATTTGTTTCTGTAGTCACCAATGTAGTGGTCGACTTCACTGATAAATTAAAGTTTATCATTCAACATAAGCACTTGCTTTTAGAAATTTTCGCAAAACTTTTCACACTAGCGTAATGGTTAGATGAACCAAACAGCCAGGGGGTGTATTTAAAACTGTTTCAGAAGGATCTCTCTGCCCGCCGTAATGCTTTAGTCAAGGTCGGGATTTATTACGTACGTCCGGAAAAATTTCGGAAAAAAAACCCACCTTATACTTCTTACCAATACCCATTCAAAGAGTGATGTTCTTTGAATATTCGTTATAGAGAGGATTTTAAGAGGGTTCTTTTAACAGGATTTTACATTCAAGGTGCAATGTCTTGTACGAAATTCGTTATACAGACGTTCGTTATAGGGAAGTTGAACTGAATATTTAACTATATTAATTTATATTGAAATTCTGTAAAGCCATTTGCCAAAAAAATATTACATAGTAAAACTATTGTGAATGATATAAAAGGTAGACCTTATGAACCACATCATTTTTAATACTTTTGAAGATTACTAACAGTTTGAAAACTTATGAAATACTCAAAATTGCAAAGAATACAGAACATATAAAATTAAGTAAAAGCTCTAAATCTGATTTCATAATCCATTTGAAATTTGCATGATTACTAACTCGATTTCATTTCAATCGAAAGTTTTTTTATGAAATATAAAATTTTTTTTCGATATTTCGCGCAAAATTTCTAGTATAATTTTCTAATCTATTTTATTCAAGCAACTCCCACAAGTTTTTTCTTACAGCTCTGAAAAAGGATAAATTATAATAAAATTAAATTCTTTTGTTTAGATTATGAGATCCTCTTGAAATTTAGCAAAAATCTTCAGTACAAGAATCGTCATTATCAAAATCAATATCACTTGACTCTTATTCTGTTGTGGAATTATAAGGATGGCCACCAAAATTTCGTATGAGGTTTCTTATTAGTATATCGCATGTGGCCGCAAAATTTTATTTCGCTTGGTAATCTTCTGTCTGAGAACTGAGGAACAAAATTTTGAATGTCCACCTACCCTGAAAATTTCAAGACTTTAAGATATTCCTTTCGAGAAATTTCGTGTTTACGGCCGGACCCACATACAGAATTGAATTTAACCACGGATTCGTTATCAGGAAGTCGAACATATTATTGGAGACCATTTTCGGCTCAAAATTCTTAAATTAGAGACAATCGGAAAAAATGATATAGCACTCGTTTAAGTAGAACAATCAATCAAAACAAATGGATTATTTTTAACATTATTGGTAATAATTATGATTATATTGATGTTGTGACTTCAGCTGCTAACATCCTATCAATACATTCAGTTGAACAAACTAGTACTACAAAACAACTCCATAACAACAAAATGATATCACAATCCATTTTCCTCCATAACCTTTCACCACAAAACCCGTATGTAGTACATTCCAATATCATCGCGTCATAATAATTGGTCATCCAGTTAAAACACCTGATCGCACAAAACCACAATAACAAGAAATGTTAAACATACTTTAATTACTCATTTTTTCTTCCGTGAGACAACTAAGTACGCCTCTGACATTGTACGAGCAAGCGTGTACGAAAAAAGTAACATAATAAATACGAAGTTCAGGTTAACCCATTAGATTAAGATCTTGAAACGTTCTCCTGGTGTAATGAATATTATAATAAATTTTTAATGAATACCGTTTTAAAGAGCGTTTGACGTGTGTTGTAGAGTATAATACAGAATCCTTCCTTTCCTAGCTGATTTCGAAACACGCGTAATACGTCATGAGTTCTCACATACGTCACTTTTAGCGGAAATAATGAGGCAGATACGTTATCGCTGTGAATCTTTCCTGAAAATCTGAATTTGGCGGTATATCACTCAAGACGAGGAAAAATAGCGAAATAAGATCATGTGTTTAGTCTGTCACGGTTTTCTTGAAATATTGAAATGGTAATAAATTCAAATTTTATTCTTGTAATTATATAGTCCTTGTGACATGTAATTGAATACAGTAGTCATTTTAATTAATATCATTTGTAGTTGTGTTTAGATTGAATTGATATTATGCTAAAGGATTGACAAAATAAAAAAAACTAATAATTGCTACTGATAACGATCACAATCGATTAACACATGTTTTGCATTCTTTTCTAGACTATATTTTTTCTCATTATCTAAGCAGTACTTTTTATATTCTTTATGAATCAGCTTTATTGTGCTTGAGAATAGAACAATTTCAATGAGCCCACATCCGAATATTGATTATTTTCTTATCAGAGTTTCTTGAAGAAAGCAAATACATGGGATGACTTGACTACAAGGTTTTTTCGTCTACTGCATTATGAATTGAGTAGGTTTAAATTCTTGATAGAAATCCATTATTAGTCGTTTTAAGAGATTAAACATAATATAAATGTTTATCTTTCTTTGTTCAGTAAAGTTGTTACATCATTTTATTGATTCTGAATACATGACAAGAACAAATTAAAATTGAAGCAATTAAATGAGTCATTATTGATCAACTTAGTATACGTTGAAGTCAGCTTTTATTTTGAGGCTGTCGAAAAAAACCATTTTCCAGCTTTGTCATTAAATGTTGTTTATTTCATTGAATACTTCTATTTCTTGTATATTTTCGTATTCTTGCTGAAATTATTTCGTTATTGGTTGGTGCTCAAAATAATTCAATTTGAAAATAAATGAAATCTTCTATACTATAAGCAAGACAATTTTTATTCTGCAAATAATGCTTTTCCGAATTGCAATTTTCACTTATTAACTTTAGCACACCATTTAATATGAAAATAATACGTCGAAACTTCATAACTATTTTCACCTATGCAATATTATGATTATAGTTTTTATTTAGTAAAATTGTTCATTCTCAATTCCTGATCTGTAATTTGACAAAAGAAGGTTTATTAATTATTCAGTCCAATTCAATGAAAGAACCATTTTTATCCACGACTATTGTAAAATCCGTGCATTGTACGTCTCTGTGCTCGGCCTTTATAATACCCATTGATTACAAGGGAATAATGAGATTATAATTCACTGCTGTCAGATGCTTCATACATTTAGCTTTGATCTAATATTCTTTAAATTGGTATTTTTTAGTTTCTAAAGTGCTCAAACTAACAAATTGGACAAACCTTGTCAATCGACGGCCAAATCTACTTTCATCATATCAATTGAAGCTTCTTCTATACAAAATATACAATGACCAGTTCTCCAAAAATTTTCATGTGTTAACTTGACTTTTTTCATGCTTGTCATAGAAGGGCCTTGTCGCGGTCTCTAAATGTTAAAATCTTCAAGAAAATATATTCAGTAGTCGTGGATAAAGTATATTATGCTACTCGCCTATAATGGCTGTTATTCACTAGGTGATTTGGGCACGAGCCGTAGGCGAATAATAGCTATCATTATATGATCGTTGCATAATATACCTACTATTTAAGCAGTAAATTAACTTTTTTCATGGATTTAATGCGTTCACATCTTATTTTCAAGGCAATTGACATTTTACGAAATACTTTATCTTTCATGTAAAATTGACAACGTTGCTACGACGTCTGACACAAAATAGACTGTAACCGCAGAAAAAATTTGTTTTCAGTAATGTCAGCAGATTCATTTTATGAAACTCAATGGAGCAAACGACAGATTCAATTCGCCAGCTGTCAAAACGTCAAACAGAAACCTTAATTCTGTCGTACGACTCCAATGCAAGTTCACATCGCATCAAGACACTTCCATTCGACTAAGTTAATCAATTTCCATACGCACCCACGCAAAACTGCGACAGCCAAGCAGTCTGAAAGTTCATATGATACACCTAGTGAAAGAATCAATTAACATAACAGGAATTCGGCAAAGATACAGCCGCTAGGAGGATGGAAGCGAAATTTTTTGAATGAATCGATGCAGTGCGTAGAGGAAGACGACTCGATGATCGAGGCGATATGCACTCTTGGTCATGGCATTTGCACCTGTGCATGCGAGTGCGGAGCCGAGAGAAAAGAGGTGAGGCCGTCGACCGTTGACCGAAGAAGAATTATCAGCAACCCGTCTTTCCAGTTTCTAATTTCATCTCGATATTTCCTCAGTGACGACCGGCTCTTTCGTTTCGCTCCAGGGACGACCCTTTCGACCACCGAAATTTCGCGTGAAAAGGAGAATACTGTTCAGTGCTGTACATTGTTTTCTATGAACTTATACAGTGTGTTAGGTCATGACTTAGCGATAATTTAAGGGCATCAAAATACCTAATTTTATCGACAAAATATTGAGGAGTTCATCCCCTCAGTTTTGGAGAAGCTCCCTTTTTGAATTCACTTTTTTATTTTAGTTGACCCTTCTTAATAATATCGATATCTTTCGACATAAAGATCCTACAGATGTGAGAAAAATGTTTTTTGAAAGATGATACTACCGCCTTTTATTAAAGTGAAACAATATGAAAACATATAACTAAATGTTATAAAAAATTCTTCATTTTTTATGATAAACTTCCTATGGAATTGGTCTCAAAAGTTCGTCTAATATCTCTTGTTATAATGCAATTTCGGGAGTTGAGAATACAGAGTGAAGCATACAAACTTGCTGATAAAGAAATTAAAATAAAAAAAAAACCAATCGACTATTGTTTAAGATATTTTTACATCATCAAGTATAACACTGAATAGTTTATTATTCAACGAGCGTATAATGATACCTATTATTCGCGAGGTGAAGACCACGAGCCGTAGACGAGTGGCCCAAATCACCGTGTGAATAACAGCCATTATACGTGAGAAGCAAACTTTACTTTATCCAGGACTACTGAATATATTTCTTGAAGATTTTAACATTTGGCGACCGCGACAATACCTTTCTATGACAAGCGTGGAAAAAGACAAGTTAACACATGAGAAATTTTGGAGAACTGGTCATTGTATATTTCGTAATAAAAAGCTTCAATTGATATAATGAAAGTAGATTTAGCCCTCGATTGACAAGGTATGCCCATATTTGTTAGTTGGAGTACTTTGGAATACTGAAGAAATACCAATTCAAAGCTAAATCTATGAAGCATCTGACAGTAGAGAATTATAATCCCATTATTCCTTGTGATTAATGGGTAGTATAAAGACTGAGCACAGAGGCGTACAATAGACGGATTTTACAATAGTCGTAGATAAACGTATATAAATTGAAATGTAATGGAAGCTACGAAAAACTAAAAGGGGCTATGAAGAATATGAGTTTTAATTTGGTTGAAAAAGTATGAAAATTTGACAGCGTTGAGAATTTTCAACGTAACCTAACAATAATTGTTTGCATCAACTAATAACAACTGATTCATCATAAACAAAATAGTAAATGCAGCCAAGTATCCTTTTTACAACCCACAAGTCCGAATATACTCCAGAACTCGTTTGTTATTCGTCGTGTAAGTACTTCGCTATCTCCATCATAAATCTGCATAATATTTCGACTTTAGTTCATTGTTTCAGTTCTTCTTACTCCACTTCCTCGGTTCATTCATCGCAGAGCGCATCACTTCCTCTATTTTATCAAGCAGGCTCGTGGCCCAAGTCCATTGAAACGATTTCATTTGAAAGTCAAATTTTAAGAGGGGGTCATCCTCAATTAATATTATAAGGTGGATTTATAGCATTAAAACTGACAGATGAGGGGGCTATCTGATTCGCTTCAAGGAAGCGGCAATTAATTTCGTTCATTCATGAAATTGGCACGGGTTTTTTTATTTTTTCGAGTAAAAGGCTGTGAGATACTAGAAAGGGTGTTTGAGAACAGTTCTACAGACTTCAGGCGGTGATTCTACATGAAAAATAATAACATTATGCTAGATAAAGAAAGAAATTAGGGGAGATTGAAGAGTTATTATGCAATTACTGACAAAAGTTACATGGACCGTTTTATCTCTCGGAGAGGTGATCACAATTGGCCACCAAGATCTTGTAATTTAACACCTTGCGACTTCTTCCTTTGGGCAACGTGAAGAGAAGATCTACGCCAATAGACCAGCGTCTATTCAAGACATTAGAGGTGGAATTCGTGAGGCTATCGAGGACATAGGGCAGACACTTTGCGATCTGGTTATGGAAAATTTCATTAAAAGGATATGGTCCTGTAAGCGTGGTCGTGTGGTCATTTGCCTGATGTTATTTTCCACTATTAAAGGTATTGCTTCTTCTCTATAATGAAATAAACATCCAATCATTATATTTGAAAAATGGCATTTTTCTTTGAATATCAAAATAATACCTCTTATTGGAAAACCTTTATATACCTTCAAAGTAAGATTGTCTCAAACGAAAAACCCAAGTACCATTTCGTAAATATTACCTGTTCATCGTTCACAGAATCCTAATTAATTCGTCAATCCCAGCAAGAATCTCCGATCATCAATAACAGAAATCCTTTGTCACAGAGCAGAAACCAATATCCCATAACCTCTGTGACATCAGCCGATAAAATGACCGTTGTTCTGTGACCGGAGACCCATCGCGGAGTTATGCTTCTTTCATTTTTGTTTTTGGCCTGAGCTGGTGACACTTCTCGTCTATCACTGTCAACTTCATGGCTGTTGGGAGATGTAGACCGGAGATCTTGGCGATATCTGGTCCATCAGAAGACGCGAGCAGTGTTCTCCTATCGGCATCTGTGATCGGGACAATAGCCGTTTAAATTCCCATTCGGGCTTGTATTGTGGTTTGTATAATTGGACGTTAACTAGTGGTAACACTGCTTTTGTTGTCCCCGAGTCTTTTGGCCAGTGCATGAGGTATGCGTCAGGTGAAACAGGCTTTAGCTCGCGGAATTATTCAGCATCGAATTCATGAATTGATCAAGCTTTCATTGAATTGATTTATTCGGTGGGGCCAGTTCCCATGGTGGTGACAGATGAATCATTCATTTCTATGACTTTTACCAAGACCTTCAGTGTTTGATCCTTTTACCATGGACCTCTAATACTAACTGGACGTCGAACTTCCTAACTGTCACGTAGAGAAAAGTGAGGCAATTTGAATATTGGTATGATTTCGATTATCTCTGCCATCTGTGCTCGAATTTATTTCATTAAAAAATTGAAACCTCCCAAGTAGAACCCAAACTGCAAATGGCTGCCGTTTGCCTCAAAATTTTTGACATGTTCGCTATCTAGTTAGTATTATAAATCTATGCCTTTTAGATGGCGGATCACAGATTTGAAAACTTTCACTTTGTATTATTACTACCAAATATTGAAGGAGTATACTATTAAGGGTTTTCCAATAAGAGACATATTTTTGATATTCAAAGAAAAATGCCATTTTCCAATATAAATGATCGGATGTTAATTAATTATGAAAAAAAGAAGCTATGCCGTTAATAGTGGAAAATGACATCATGAAATGACCACCACGACCACGCTTATAGAACCATATCCATTTAATGAAATTTTCCATAATAAAATCGCAAAGTGGCTGCCCTATGTCCTGGATAGCCTCACGAATTCAATCTTTGAGGTCTTGACTCGACGCTGGGCTATTGGCGTAGACCTTCTTTTTCACGTGGACCCAAAGGAAGAAGTTGCAGGGTGTTAAATCACAAGATTTCGGTGGCCAATTGTCATTTTCATGCATTCAACGACCAATCAGCGAAGACACGTCGTTGTTGATGATCGGCCGGCTTGAGTTCTTGTGTTAACTGAACTTTCTAAGCCTTAAAACCTGTGGAATGCCTAATTCCAAAGAACGACGATTAATGGACAAACCTGGGTTTTCTTCAACAATTTCGACTACAGCAGCAATATTCTCGGCTGTTTTTGAGCTACGTGTACAGGTTTTATTCTTCACATCACTAACTTGTTCCATCAGCTCGAATTTTTCCACCAATTCTTTATTGCGGTCCGACAAGGTTCTTCACGACGACCCAAAAATGTTCTGGTTTTACGAACCGTCACTGCCAAATCTTCACCATTTTTATAGTGAATTTTAATCATTTCAATGTGTTTTTGAAGCGTGTTTCGTTCCATTTTTATTAATGGCGTAGTTTCTACTTGTCAAATGTCAAAATATGACAGCTTCAAACGTGACATCTACCGAAATAGCGGGCTATTCAAAAAAACACCTCTTACTGAAAAACCCTTTATGACAGAGTTATGATGAGTATCACAGTTTGATCGATGATTTGGATTTTAGTGATTTTACATAGAAGTAATGACATTACATTGATAGGAGTTCTGCAAATTCCAGCTATTATTTGGAAATTATTGAAGCTCGACTGAAAATAATTTACTGAAACTAATAAACAAGCAGGATATGAAGAAAATTATCATGATTGCCCTGTACATCTCCTCTTAATCCGCCGTTCGTGTCTATGAAACGAGACGAACCATCGAACCTCAAAATGAAGATTTCACCGTCGATTTACTCCGGCGTTTTTCAAGGTCGACAGACAGATAAATGCATCCCTATTGCTTTCAACGTTGAATATGTATGAATCGGCCCCTAAGTAGGCGTTTACTACTTCAAATATTTATGCGCACTTAAATTGCGGAGAATTCTCCGTGCAAACTCGACATAACCTATAAAAACATGCCTTGTTATTATCTTCGGGTAGCGTATTCCGATTTACGACCTTATGGAAAACTGTCTTTTATTGGCATCTTTGGAAGGCATTCCTCGCGCACGGCACACACGACAATGCCATGAAAGTAGACAATAAGAGAATACAATGGCGAATATATCAAGTTATTATACCGAAATTCAACACCTTCACCTGAAATGCTCCTGCTCATGACTGAATACCTTTGAGCGTATGAAAACTGGCTCTCTGGCTCGTGATCTTGCATGTGGATGGAAAAATGAGTTGAATGATGGTTGAATAAGAGCTCTGAAGGTGCCGTCAATGTACGGTTGAAAGCTCATGTTTAAATTCCTCTATTTATGAATATAAATTGAATTACGACTGTGAATTGAAACTATGGAAGAGGTTTAGAAAGCGCAGAAAAAATGGGAGTACCTATATCGGGTGTCCCAAGGTGAGTGGCCTATTAAATTTTTATGGAAACTATGGATGGTAAAGATTTCAAATTTTGTGGATAGATATTTGGCCATGTAATGTACATTTTTAAAATAATTTTACATTTCCAGTGTTGCCGGATGTACGACAATTTGGCAACAACTTTGTTATTTTGAATGGGACATCCGGTATTTCTATTTTTTTATGATTCTCCATAAAATTTTAAATCTATTCACTTTTGCTTTTCCATCCCTATCTTTAACGGTTTTTGAGTTATTAATTATTTTTCGAAATTTTAGATCGAATTGGCGTATTACGAAAATGACTCTAGTTCGCTCAATATTTGAGATTGAAGTCAGAAATTTTGCAAGTCGTTAGATATTGATCTGATCTGTGTCACTGCTTTTGAATTATGGTTGTCAAATACAGGACGGACCAAAAAAATCATCAGTTGCCAAGTTACAAAATTGTTGAAAAGTCTTTTTTTTTCAAATTAGACACCTAGTATATTTTTCAATTTTTGAAATCAGTACAACACACTCTACAATTTTTCTATTCACGTCCATATACTTATCTCAACGATTTTGTAACTTGGCAAATGATGATTTTTTTTGGTCCATCCTGTATAACTGACAACTATAATTCAAAAGCAGTGACATAGATCAGATCAATATCTAATGACTTGCTAAATTTTTGACTTAAATCTCAAATATTGAGCGAACTAGAGTCATTTTCGTAACACGCCAATTTGATCTGAAATTTCGAAAAATAATTAATAACTCAAAAACCGTTAAAGATAGGGATGGAAAAGTAAGAGTGAATAGATTTAATATTTTATGGAGTATCATAAAAAATTAAATACCGGATGTCCCATTAAAATAACAAAGTTGTTGCCAAATTGTCGTACATCCGGCAACACTGGAAATGTGAAATTATTTTCAAAATGTGCCTTACATGGCCAATATCTATCCACAAAATTTGAAATCTTTACCATCAATAGTTTCCATAATAATCTAATAGGCCACTCACCTTGGGACACCCGATATACATTTTGATATCATTATTTCTTTTTTTCCTGTCTTTGCAGAGCCCCGGCAGAAGGTACAGGTAATGAGAGAATAAAGAATCAGATGGTCCTCTCTGAACAACTACATACTACATCTCATCTGCGAACCCCCCTAGTGATGTGATGATCAAGAAAATAAGCACTGAGAAAAACTTCAGGACATTGCTAAGTAAAAGAGAGGAATGGAACCGGAATACACCGACTATAACCTCAAAGAAAATATACCGTAAAATGGTATACAGAAGGTTCCAAAACCTCTACAGGAGCTGGCGGGGATATACGGACCAAGTACCAAGTATGCACTGTCGATAGGCTCCTGTATGAGCGTCTTTCAAGCGGAAATCTTAGTATTGAAAGATGTCTAGATATAAACCTAGAAAGAAACCATCAGAAGGCGATATAGTCATACACTCAGATAATCAAGCTGCTATTAAGCACTGAACTCCTATGTCATCGACTTAAATATGATCTGGGAGTGTCGAAACAAACTCAATGAGGTAAGGAAGAAAAATAAGGTCTTTTTAATCTGGGTTCCCGGCCACTCGGGAATCAGAGGAAACGAAGAGGCCAATACACTTGCCAAAGAGGGTGCACGAATGTCACTCATGGGCCCAGAATCCTTCTGTAGTATAGGTAAATGTCCCTATAAGAAGAAGTTTCTGGAAAAGGAGATAGCCGAGAGGGAAAAACTCTGGCGGAATCTCCCAGGGATGGATCATTCCACTAAGTTTCTTCGGAACTTTGAAACAGCAAGATCCAAAAGATATCTGTATCTTGGTGAGAAGCAAGTACACATCCTCTCACTGGCTTTCTCACAAGACACTGTCGTCTCAGGAAGCACCTGTTGAGGATGGGATTAACGGACACTGACGAGTGTAGGTTCTTTGGGGAGGAGGAAGAAACCCCCATTCACCTAGTCACGGAATGCTTTGGCATTGCGAGCCTAAGGAGAGAATGCCTTGGGCGAGAAACTTGTAAGAGTGAGGAACTAGCCTCGTTGAAGCCTTCACAGATATTAGATTTCATTAGATCTCTGGAACTGGAAGGCAAGCTGTGAAGGGTTTGGCCAGAACAGCTCTTTAAGGGGGCACAATATACCTTGAGGTCGCAGTGAACTATAACCCCTTTTTAAACTAAACTAAACTAATCTAACGAATCAAGTTCCAATGATAACAGTAGGTGAGATTCATTTTTCGCATCGTGAAACCGAAAAAATCCCATTAGCAGCAAGCAAATCCATCAAAACAGTTCCTATCAACATGACTTGTCAACCAATACGCTTATCCTTCATTACCTATCTACATTCACGCCCTGCTAAAGTGTCCTATCTCTTGGAAAGGATCTAAAGGAAGCTTCTAACAAGGAGTCAGCAATATTAAAAGCCACAATGTATACAACTTGTCGGAAGACACCAATTACCGACGCTTTGAAATCACTCCTTCCTCTAGACGATATCATTTTATTGGCCCTTTGTTCAATTTAAAACGACACTAATATGATTTGTAAGATTTATTTTCGCCGTACCGTAGCAGATATACGATGTAATTGGTGTGAGTACCAATGTAGGTACAAGCTAGGTGACGGTAGAATAAGGTTTTCTGTCTGTTTTATTATCATTGTTTGCTGAAAGTAATTGGATGAATTAGGTGTTGTCGCTGTCTATCTATCTATTGATGTTATCGACATATCGACTAACTGGTAGGATTTGTGATCTCATTATTTCTGGTTGGGCGTATTCAGGACTTGCAGATAGGAACTTAAAGGAGAAGAAAACATTGCAAAATTGTTACTTGAGCAAACTCTATGCCTAAAGAAAATACTACCATCGACTGAAAGGTCGAAAGGTGTAAAATAGAGGAAATTGAAAAAATGGAGTCCAAAACTCGTTTCTCGCTTCAACATTTCATATTTCAATTTCAGGGTCGTACACAAAACACCTGTCAATTATGGTCTTCTTCACTGCTGACATCAACTGTATAACAAACCTCAGAGTAGAAAGCCTGACAACTGAAACTTCAAATAGGTAAACCAGTCACAGGAGATATGAAAGTTTACTCCTTGCATTTTGTAGACAACGATTATTTTTATCGAGGTAAGTACGGATTACACAAAACTTGTAGGTTAGATTCGATTCATGGTGTTTAATCGTTCACATATATCTCAGTTCATAACAGAAGTAGTTTTTGAAAAATACTGCTGTGCTTTCCAGAAATCTTTCTGTTGGATTTACTACCAGAAAAGAGGAACAACCGGAATGTTCTAGTTCTAGTATGGTAGCACTGAAAGGTTGATAGAAGAAAGTCTAAACAAAGAAAAAAAACTCACTGCAAAATGCTCTTGTAAAGAGAAAAAGTATTGTTTGCATATAATAAAAGAAGTTAATTAAACTGTTCAACAAACAAATTCCATTAATTGTTCTATGTTTCTGTTACCACAGTGACCACAAAATACTGCACAAACATTCAGTGTATCAATCTTTATTTAAAAAATAAATTTTATCCGAACGGGATATTTTTATATGGAAATATCAAGTTTCTTCTTTTCAATATTCTAATTCAATTTTATATGGTTTTTTCACACTACGGCCACCAAATTTTGCATGAAACTTATTATGAGCATCTTGCATATGGCCGCAACATTGCATTTCGATGGATTTTGTTTTGTTCGAGATATTGAGGAACAAACATTTCGAATGGCCATATTTTATGGAACAACCTGTACGATATGGCTGGTTAATGATCTTAACTGAGCCATTTGAGAACCGAACTTACCCTGAAAAGTTCAAGTCTCTAGGACAATCCCTTCGAAAGTTATTGTGCTATCCCCCTATCGTTTGAGACCATTTTCGACACAAAAAATTACAGACATTTGGGCAAAAGGATATACCGCTTGTTTAAGGAAAATGAGCGCTCAATAAAATGAAAATATGATGAGTAATTTTAACTGGAATGTTGAGATATTTATTCCTGACTTATCTATATAAATCAACACATAAATTGAGTACATAACTGAGCTCAAAAATATGCTAGAAACCAGAGAAACATTCAACAACTCCGCAATACTAGTCGTAAACAAAAAACCTAGGAATTTTGATGAACCAACCGTTGTAGGACACCAAAAACTGTCAATTTGTTGAAAGATATTGATTTCATTAATCGAGTCCTGAAGACCTCGATATATAATCGTTAGAATATATTTTAATTAATTCTCGAAAAAGTCACAGCGCGATATCGCACACAACTACCGATAAACTGAACTGGAATGCGAGTAGAAGGTAAATTGGGCGATTAATATTCAGTCCCAACATAACTCAAAATATTCCTGAGGCTTGTACGGTGTCATTCGCCGTTGCTAGAACCGCGATAAGATCTACACAAATCAATATTGGTGGGCAAAAGGGAATGCAGACAACTTACTCTATAACTCTATGCTTTATGCTGAGTGTACCGGGTTTTTCACTATAATTTGACCCCCCTTTTAACTTTGTTACTGAAGAAGATACAAAAAATGTTTCATACAAAAGTTTCACGAAATCAACTGAGGTTTTTTGATATTAGTTCAGAAACTGAAATATATACAGGGTGGCCAATATATTGATGGCAACTTCATTTTTTCAAATAGAACACCCCGTATATTTTTCCATATTTGGTTAGCTCTTTTTCCCCTGATTTCGAATATGTCACATATGTTGGTCTATCTTTCTTATTCTGAGCACCACAGAGTTCAAAGTTTAATAACCATCTGGCATAGCGTTTTGGAAGTTCGTGAATAATTAAGTGGCCGATTTGATCTTTGGATTGGTAATGGCGCACCCATTTTATGGCCACCAAATAGTCCCGATTTAACACCGTTGGACACGTTTTATAGCCGTTCCTGAAGGAAAAGAATTACTTCAACAATAATGACAATCAATGAAAGCGGAGAATAATTTAATGATATAAAATCAACCAATATTAAACCCATAATTATGAACTAATCCCGTCAACGCACAAGAATAATAATGATAATATTGTAATGATTAGAAACAAATTTTGAAGCTTTAATTTCTGACTTGAATCGGAGCCATAATAATGCTATCAAAAATAGTCTAAACAACTTGAGACAACTATATGAACTATGTGTATTGAATGAAGGTGGTCATTTTGAGCAATTTCTTTAGTTGATGTTATTCTTACCATACTACCATAGTTTATCATTTTTCATTGGTTAAGTAATTGTTAAGTATTCATTTTAAAATAAAACTTTAAGTAGATCGGTTGGATATAAAGAATTTCGTAGGTATTTCACTTATTTTTTTATTCGGTGTCATCATTTCAAAAATTTGAAACTCTGAAAATTGAAAAGACAGTGTCCCATTTGAAAAAAATATAGTTGCATTAAATGTTGTTCACCCTGTATATCTTTCCATTGACGTTATTATAACTCCAAAAAAGAGCATTTTCAGTAAAGGCACTCTCTGCCATTCGTAAAATGATTATAGATCTTGGCAGGTAGTTCTTAAAATTTAAAACTCTGTGGTTCTCAGAATAAAAGAGATAGACCAACTTATGTTACATATTCGAAATCAGGGGTAAAAGAGCTAACCAAATATGGAAAAATATACGGGGTGTTCTATTTGGAAAATGAAGTTGCCATTAATATATTGGCCACCCTGTATATATTTCAGTTTCTGGACTGATAGCAAAACCCCTCAGTTGATTTCGTGAAACTTTCATACGAAACATTTTTTTATCTCCTCTAGTAACAAAGTTAAAGGGGGGGTCAAATTATAGTGAAAAAACCCGGACACTCATCTCGGAATCTTTGGGTGTATTCCTGAATCGGCTCCATTCAAAACTTATCTGGCCGGTGTCCAGTTATGCTAATGCCAATAACAAATCTTTTTATTTATGGTCAACGGTACAGCAGACTGCATGACTGAACGTGAGGTTACGTAGGAGGCTGTTTGGACACACTAAATGCAATTAATGAGGTGATAATTCCCCATTTTATCGAAATATTATTCAAATTTTAATACCCGAAGTGTTGCCCGGTCGCCCGGTAATAATATATCGAACAAATTATATCATTTGGGCATGAATGGATGAATAGAAAGCAATTAAGAGTTGAATTTTTGGGAGCAAAGAGGCAGCTCAAGGTACCATTGAAACATTGAGATGTTCTTATCGAGGTACGAGTTGTATACACTCTTTGGAGATATGACTTGGCCATATTTAACTTTGCACAAACAATCCTAGCTTTCTATTTGATGACTGAATCATTCCGAAATCACTTCAATTTGAAGTGAAGTGATTTTGACAAATAGAACATGTTTTTTTCGGATGACAACCAAAAAACGATAAGGTTTGAAATCAGAATACAAAATAAGAATATTCACAATAGTTCGGAAGGAAATTCTAAAAGTAATATGAATTATTCATTACTAGCAATGAAAACCGAAGATAATAATTTACTTTTTGTTATGTTTACAAGTAAATTGTTAACTTTTACCAAAATGTTAGCATATGTATTGTTATGATGAACTGAAGTGATGGTGGAAATTAAACTGATTTTTTCAGAAAGCAACATTAATTGGAAGTCATGCGTATCAGTTAAAAATCATTGTCAAATAGAACGCGCATCAACTGATTTTGCATCAGTTTGGAAGTGATACAGCTTCAAATAGAATGAGCCTATTACGTATGTGAAGCATGTGTATTTCCTAATATCAGCAGCATACATTTATGCGTTTTATAAAAACTTCTTTTTTCCTTTCATCTGATTTGTCACCTTGAAATTGCATCTGAAAAAAAGCTGAAACAGAAATAACACAAAAAAGTAGAAGAAATATTATATAAATTTCACCTTTGTGCCTCAAATTCCTGTTGAATAATAGTCTACAGATAATGCAAATTTTGTACTCTGATCTCGCCTTCGAAAAATTATTATAACATCGGTTTAATATCATTACTCTAGTATAATTTCACAACAGAAATAATAAACGAATATACAATTAATACAATAAATATAAGACATGAATAATATATGCAACAAAAACATTGAAAAAGTTTCTTTCACAAAATAATTATCGCAGCATTTTCTTAGAGATGTACACCATCAAGAATTCCGATATTTCCGAAGAAATTTAAGAAATTCCACGAACTTCTCATGTGACAAACCTCCCGTTGTTGAAGTTCAAGGCAAACGGAAGCTCTGATTTCATTTCCTTTAAAATGCTAAGCGGACGTAGAAGAAGAATCATACACCAACCGCAGGTTCCTTAGGAGATTTCAGACTCTCTTCCTGTCGCTTAAGCACACCTGGACACAAATACATCCTTCCTTTGGGGACGGATGGAAATGCTCACTTAAGAAGACTGCGAAATAATTGGCGTATGAAGACAAACATATCCAATAACTTGAAAATGAGAATTTCGGTCGTTAAAAAAATTAGGATGATCAGATATCCTGTCGAGGATACAAGAAGAAATTGACGTGAGGGGATGTGACAGAAATGACAATTACAATTTCCGCTTTCTTTCTGATTTAGGAGGCATGCCAATCGTTTAATGAATTTTTCTGGAATAGGATCGGAAGTGTTGTTGCTCTTCTATGGTTTCACTACCTATAGCGTTAAAGGAATAATTATTGCCATATTTTCAATCTCAGATACCAACCTTTTTTAGGTTGGATTATTTTCTGTAAATTCGCCATTTAGAAAAGTAATAGCTGGTTGATTATTTCATTGATATATTTTGGATATTTATTCAGGTATTCATACGACAGGTTTTCCTCAAATTCCAGTAATGAAATTAATATTTTTTAAACGAAAAACTAAACCGTTTCTCTTTGATAATCATGAAAATCTATTCGAATATTCAAGACCTCAGAAAAACACTTAAGACTTTCAACTTTCAGAGAAGCAACTTTTGTTACTAGTTGATTATATATGCTTAAATATAAGCCATATATTAGTGACAGCATTGAAAGAAGTGTTAAGTGAAGGCTCATTCTAACACTTGTTCATTCAAAAAGTTGCCACTCTCTGTCTCCTTTTTGGATTTTGAAATCGTGAAAAATTTCGATGCTTGTGTAGGTATTTCAAATGTCCACTTCTGTTCGAATATTCACTCATTGAAACAGTTTCTCACGGTAATATAAACTTTCGGTTCGTTCCATTTCGAATAAGCCTATAAAAATGTATTTTCCTCTAACCAATTTCAAAAGCTCAGAGAAAAACAATTGGGAACAAGTGCCTGCATTATAAATAGCTCTGAAATAATTATAACGTTTCCTGTATTGCTTTCAATAACAGCAATTCGTGTAGGTTTTTAAAACAATGCCGCAAGCCGAACGCTTAGTAGTAGGTGTAATAGCACGACCTTTGAAACAAAACACAAACGTGACGTAGACCTCCGGAAGGGATTTCTTGAGTTGCACCTGTGCCAACAAAGGTCCAGGGTTTGGGACGTGTGCCAGAGACCCTCAGGGCAAATCTGTGATGGACGTTCTTTTAATTTTTAAAATTAGGGGGGTAACAGCTAGTTCAGCAGTGATATGATCTTAAAATATGCTTGCCGAACTCGAAAATTGAAATTGAAACGGTATTAATTTGCATTTTCAGTGAAAATAGCTAGCCCACAACTCTTCCTTCAAATAGGAATATAGGAATTTTGACATATAAACCTTTCATTTGATGCATCACAACCCGAAGCATTTGATAAAATGCTTCTGAAATTAAAAATCGACGAATGTAAGGATTTCCCTCAATAATTCTTCGTACAAAATTATTCACGAGGTACGTAACTTTTTTGGCACACTATGCATACAACAAAAATCATTGCTGTTCGTTAGTCTCGCTAAAACTCGAGAACGGCTAAGCGGATTTATCTCAACATAACGTTGGCCATAATAGAGTGCGCTACGATGAATGTCATTTGAATAATTTTGAGGGTTTGAATAACCATTGTCAATTTTGAAATTTAGAATTCTTCTGAATAAAGTAAGTGTAGAGGCAATCGTAGATAAACCTAAGTATCGATTAATTATTAGTACAGCAAAAATGCCAGGAAGGCACAGAGGAGCAATTGAGTCATAGAAAAGACCATTCTAGAGTCTAGATAGAAAAGTACAAGGATCTAGCGAACAAATCCAACAGGAAAATACAGATGTACGTGTTAACATAGCGCAGTAATGTGCAACACATTCGCAAGAGACAAGAAATGAAAGGAATCAACAAAGATTTGAACAAAGAGAAGGGCGCAGATTCGTAGTCGCAAGACGCAAAACACCAATCCAGAAAAAAAGAAAAAATATTTTCTACAAATAATGTGGATTAATGGCAAAACAACGTAAGCGGGGCCAGCTAGTTATAAATTAAAAAGTTATGAATTTGTATAAGGAAGTATTAGTGACAGATCGTGGACATTAACAAAACTTATACGAAAACAAAACATATCTTCTTCTCGTCTATAATGCTACACTCACGCTCTCTAACAAATGCACTACCTCTGGCTTTTTCTCTGAGCCAGCTGCTTTTCCGCCCTCACCTCCTTCGAGTTGTTTTGTTTTGCATTAGACACATTTCGAAATTCCCACGTTTTATTTTATAATCTCGGATCTGGGACCAGTCGCAAGGTGTTCCTGTTGTACCATTTCTACCTGACCTTGCCATATGATGGTTTGTTTACTACCATTTTCGAATGCCATGTTTGGGATTGTTCTGCAAATGTTTGCCGGCATAGCAGATGGGGTTAAGGACGTTCAGGTCATTATGCAACACTTGGTATTCATCGATTCAGCGATTAATTTATATATCTCAGAATGTATTCGGTAGTTTTTTATTGCTTAGAATTCGTTATTAGACTCATTTTGGGGCAGTGATTGCTTTGAAGGTCAAGAAATAATACTTTTCAGTTCATTACTATTGTTAATACCATACAGGGTGTTTCTGTAATATTTTTGTAACTTTCTTCAGAAGTTTTCGAGTGATTGGAATCCATAACTTGATCTAGCGATTAATAAACGAGTTGATAATCACTACTCGTAAGTCCAGGTTACATTAGGCAAAGCAATTTTTAATGCAAATAACATAATTAAAGTCGGTTTCCGCGCTCATGTTTTTGTTGGTTGAACGATCATTCAAATTTGAGTATCCTGAGAAACATTTATCTCATTCTTTTCATCTCAAGGTGCTCAAAATTGAATTATCGTTCTACAATAAGACCAAGCAAATGCTCAATATCATGGTGTTCTGAAATTCTGTCTATAAAATTCTCAATGACTACCTGTATTACTTCAAAACATTAGGCTGTTTGTCGAAAAAGCACAAAGGAGTACAAAAGGCGAAAAGAGAACAAGTAAAGGTCCTGGAAAAACCAAGACGAAAGTCGAAGACTGTGATATATATTTTCCTGCTTATCCTTAGCTTACCTCCAACGACTTATTATCATCCTCTAACCAAAGAGACAACAAATTCGACAACTTTATTAGGCTCCCGATCATCGAACATGACTCTTCTCGATCGATCATTAATCACAGAAATGAATACGGGCGCATCTTATTCTTTGTTTCTTTTGATAGGCCTCAAGCGGAGATCGCTCCGTTCGCTTAGGTACTCTCCAGTCTCCATCCTTGTTCACAATTGAAGTAATTCATTATTTATCTGATCATTCGGTACGGCATTGAACACGATCGATGAACAAATGATCTTCCAACGGACAATCGTAATAAGTGGGATTGATTAATTCGAAAATCTGAACCAGCACTACCGACATCGATGGTTTTGTTGTTTTAGTAGCTCTGTGGTTGTTTGGAGCACATGGCTACTTTGAGAAGAAGAAGATAATATGACGTTTGAAGTGTCATATGTCATACGAGATCCAGTTTTCCAAATTTTTGCACTCTCTGTATATTTTGATTATCGATTCTTTTTGTTATGTTGGTAAGAAGGGTAAGAAGTAAACATATACCGATTGGGAAATTCACATCGAAAACATACGATATACAAGGCATCAGACAGAGAATTCTTCCCTCCAGTTGCACAGACGAATAGGCGAGATAATCAATTGCGATAACTGAATGAATTCAACTGTCTTACTGCAATAATCTAGTCTTGTCTCTCTTTATCGCAGTATGGTAGGGAACCCGCACTACACGTATTGAATTTTTAATTTGTCAGGCTGCCAAAAATACTCGATTCAAGTATTTACTGTTGCCTACCATACTAAAGAATTACTTTCCTCTAAACGATAAGAGACAAGACTAGAATAATGAAGTAAGACAACTGAATTCAGTGTGTTACAGCAAGTGATTGTCTCGACTATTCATCTGTGCAACTGGAGGGAATAATTCTCTGTCTGATGCATTGTATATCGTATATTTCAGATGTGAATTTCCGAACCTGTAGATACCCCTATGAGTGAATATAGTGCTGCATTGTAATCAACCAAGCTATAGAGTGAAATGAAAAGCATTTCACTGCCGCACTGGGGTGGGGTGAAGTAGACAATAGGCATCTGAAAATTACAGTGACTATATTACCATAATATAATATAGTCACTGTACTGAAAATAAGAATGCAGCGCCACGGCGGCATTCGTAGAACTTTCAATTTGACATGGAAGAATTTGATTGTATTGTTTATGTGTATATCTGCTGAAATCTATAGTGAACGAGTGTATCACTATGTATATTATATATGACGGTGGGTGTCATATTTGTTTCAATTTATTTCAGCCATAGTGAAAGATGAATAGGTTGAGAGGTTTGAATTTTTGAATTTTTATATTTCCGTAACAGGATATCCGATTCAAGTGAAATCTTTTCGGTGAATGAAGATTGTTATACTGATTTTTCATGCAAAATTTTGTGGCCATAGTGTCTACAGAACCATAGAATAGCTCAGTTCGAATCTACGGAAAATGATTACTCAATAATGTGGCTTTGTACATTTGCACAGCAGCCATGTCTCAAAAATAGAATATATCATCAACTGGTACCAGCTCAGAAGGTTGGTCAGAACGTGTCAAAAGTAGTTCAGTTCGGTTTCAAAATTTCTTGTATTTTTGAGTGTGGCGTTCCAGTTTTAATAATGGCTTAGTTTTTACCTGTCATATGTCAAAAATGGATGCTTCAAGAGTGACGATTGCCCAGACTGCAGGATGTTTGGAATAAAACGTTTTGTAGGAAACCCTTCATACTGTGGTGAGGAGGAAGAAATCCCCATTCACCTAGTGACGGGATGTTTTTGCATTGCGAGGGTAAGGAGAGAATACCTTGGGCGAGAAACTCGTAAGAGTGAGGAACTAGCCTCGTTGAAGCCTTCACAGATATTGGATTTCATCAGATCTCTGGAACTGGAAGACAAGCAGTGAAGGGTGTGGTCAGAACAGCTCTGTAAGGGGGCGCAATAGACCTTGAGGTCGCAGTGAACTGTAACCCCTTTTCAAACTATAACTTTAAGTAAATTTATAACCTGAACAATACAAGTTCAAAAACCCATCATTAAGTCTTAATATTTAACTTATTTAATGGCCTGCACCCTGCTGAAAGAAAGCAATCCTGCTGGGAGGCAATTTGCTGAATTTCCTGACGGCCAATGCACACTCTTCACTTCATCTCATTCGGATGTAACGCACCTCCTCATCAACTAATTCGCTACTTTTCTTATCGTGATCTGTCATTAGCGTTACAACAAAGAGGCCAGATTGCCTTATCTGCCCGTGGGAAAAGTTATGATTAACCGTAGCAATGGTAACACAACATCTGCAAAATGTAGGGAACTTTATTGAACCGCGCAATGGTACAGCCTGTTTCCGAGACACGTCAATATGGGAAATTTATGATAATGAACAACAATTTCGCGCATTTTTTCGGTCGAAACGAACGGCCGACTATTAAAGTGGATGGAGAAATATGGCGGACGATGATGCAACGGAAGTTGGCTGTGATCTGCGAGATCAGTCATGTGATCCGAAATGTTCGGTTTCCGTTATTCGTGATTGTTTCGATAATGTGGCAACAGAGGTAGATTGATATGAATACATTAGGTTTACGAGGAAATGATATAATTTCTTAACAGGTAATAGATTGAATTCTTCCATATTCTTTACAGGATTTTATGAATCTAATACATATAATAAATATAAGAAAAGTCCTGAGCAGGAGATTTTGTGCGCTCGTTCATAATAATAGCAGTAATAAAGAAAAGCCCTGAGCAGGTACTTCTGAACGTACATTTGTGGAGCGATGATGCTATACAGGGTGTAACTAAATAAGTGTAAAATATTTAAGGAGGTGATTCCTCATCGAAAAAAAGATAGGATCTTTTATATAAAGAAACTTGATTGGAGCATCCTTTTTTAAGATACAGCCCCTCAAAGGAAGTACATAAATTTTGTATAACAATTTTTTCACAAGCACCAAAAAGTTTCAATATTGAAATCAACCTGACGTTTCCTACTAGCAACAAAAAAATTGTCACTATCCTAATTGTTCTACTAGATAGATAAGTTCCGCATTTATGACGATCTATCTGTGTAGTTGTTCGTAAAATACTGATTTATTTCGGGCAAAAAACTCAGGAGACATTTTTAGTTTAGAATGAAACAGACTATCGCAAATAAATTTTTAAATGGTAAACACATAATAAGACAAAAAGTTACATTGGAAATAAACTTTAGGGGTTGCGTTTCCCACCCTTACAACCATGGGGTAAACCGAATAAATAACTGGATAAGTGTCTTTTTGCTAGTAGGAAACGTCAGGTTCATTTCAATATTGTAACTTTTTTGGTGGTTGTGAAGAAAACTGTTATAGAAATTTTATGTACTCCCTTTGAGGAGCTGTATCTTAACAAGGGATGCTCCAATGAAGCTTCTTTATATGAAAGATCCTATCTTCTTTTCGATGAGGAATCACCTCCTTAAATATTTTACACTTATTTAGTTACACCCTGTATATACGAATGCAAAATCTCAGCACGATAGCAATTATATACTGGAAATGTTTTAAAAAATGAAACATGTAAAAATCAATGGTCAAAAATATTGAATTTTATGGTTCATATCATGCGTTTATCTTGAAATTTTTCACGAAAATTCAGTGTATCAATCTTTATTCACAAGATGAATTTCACCCGAATCTGATATCTTGTTATGGAAATATAAAGATTCTTCTTTTCAAGATTCCAATTGGATTTTCTATGGTTCTGTCAACAATATGGCCACAAAATTTTACATGAGGTTTATTATGAGCATCTTGCATGTGGCTGCAAAATTTCAATTTCAATTGGTTCCGTTTTATTTGACATATTGAGGTACAAACATTTTCAATGGCAATATTTTATGACATTGCGGCAATTGAAATCGAACTCACCTGAAAATCTCAATTTTTAGGACAATTCCTTCGAATGTTATCGTGCTTAAATTGATTTTGACTACGGATTCGTCATCAGGGAGTCGACTCAAAATTTTCTGTGTGGAAAAACTTCCTCGAAGAACATAGTATATATATATATATATAAATTTAGATTATAGAAAATGCTCAGGACAGCTGTTTTCTGTATGATAAAAGGTTCCCGAGATATTCGCAAAGAGCGATTTTCTTATTTCAACACCCTGTAGCTCGAAAACAGTGCATTTTAGAGGGTAATAAAAAAATTCTGGGACAGTAAATCATTTTAACAGTTGATGAAAATACTGGACCAAATATCTGATGAATAACTTCCTACTGAAAAACCTTTTTGTTTGATTCACTTGCTGTCTTCTTTGTAACAAACTGGTCCAAATATTCTTCACATTTCCATCGTTCTTGAGACCAATTTGGGCAGTCAATCAAACACCTAGTAAAATAGTTAATCAACTATTTCTCACTGAAAATTATTTCCTGTACTTCAGCCTCAAATCGATAATATTTCGAATCGAATCAAAGAGACGATCTGAAAAGCCAATGAAAAACCATTTTGTTTAATTCACTTGCTGACATCTTTGGAACAAACTGGTCCAAATATTCTTCACATTTTCATCGTTCTTGAGACCAATTTGGGAAGTCAATCAGACACCTAGTAAAATAGTTTATCAACTATTTCTCACTGAAAATTATTTCCTGTAATTCAGCCTCAAATCGATTAATATTTCGAATCGAATCAAAGAGACGATCTGAAAAGCCAATGAAAAACCATTTTGTTTAATTCACTTGCTGACTTCTTTGGAACAAACTGGTCCAAATATTCTGCACATTTCAATAGTTCTGGAGAACAATTTGGGCAGTCAATCAAACACCTAGTAAAATAGTTAATTAACCATTTCTCACTGAAAATTATTTCCTGTAATTCAGCCTCAAATCGATTAATATTTCGAATCGAATCAAAGAGACGATCTGAAAAGCCAATGAAAAACCATTTTGTTTAATTCACTTGCTGACATCTTTCGAACAAACTGGTCCAAATATTCTACACATTTTCATCGTTCTTGAAAACAATTTGGGCAGTCAATCAAACACCTAGTAAAATAGTTAATCAACTATTTCTCACTGAAAATTATTTCCTGTACTTCAGCCTCAAATCGATTAATATTTCGAATCGAATCAAAGAGACGATCTGAAAAGCCAATGAAAAACCATTTTGTTTAATTCACTTGCTGACATCTTTCGAACAAACTGGTCCAAATATTCTACACATTTTCATCGTTCTTGAAAACAATTTGGGCAGTCAATCAAACACCTAGTAAAATAGTTAATCAACTATTTCTCACTGAAAATTATTTCCTGTACTTCAGCCTCAAATCGATTAATATTTCGAATCGAATCAAAGAGACGATCTGAAAAGCCAATGAAAAACCATTTTGTTTAATTCACTTGCTGACATCTTTCGAACAAACTGGTCCAAATATTCTACACATTTTCATCGTTCTTGAAAACAATTTGGGCAGTCAATCAAACACCTAGTAAAATAGTTAATCAACTATTTCTCACTGAAAATTATTTCCTGTACTTCAGCCTCAAATCGATTAATATTTCGAATCGAATCAAAGAGACGATCTGAAAAGCCAATGAAAAACCATTTTGTTTAATTCACTTGCTGACATCTTTCGAACAAACTGGTCCAAATATTCTACACATTTTCATCGTTCTTGAAAACAATTTGGGCAGTCAATCAAACACCTAGTAAAATAGTTAATCAACTATTTCTCACTGAAAATTATTTCCTGTACTTCAGCCTCAAATCGATTAATATTTCGAATCGAATCAAAGAGACGATCTGAAAAGCCAATGAAAAACCATTTTGTTTAATTCACTTGCTGACATCTTTCGAACAAACTGGTCCAAATATTCTACACATTTTCATCGTTCTTGAAAACAATTTGGGCAGTCAATCAAACACCTAGTAAAATAGTTAATCAACTATTTCTCACTGAAAATTATTTCCTGTAATTCAGCCTCAAATCGATTAACATTTCGAATCGAATCAAAGACACGATCTGAAAAGCCAATGAAAAACCATTTTGTTTAATTCACTTGCTGACATCTTTCGAACAAACTGGTCCAAATATTCTACACATTTTCATCGTTCTTGAAAACAATTTGGGCAGTCAATCAAACACCTAGTAAAATAGTTAATTAACTATTTCTCACTGAAAATTATTTCCTGTAATTCAGCCTCAAATCGATTAATATTTCGAATCGAATCAAAGAGACGATCTGAAAAGCCAATGTACTGGAAATATGACTTTTAGTCCTGCAAGCGTGAGAAACTGATGAAATCTTTTAATAAACTTTACGAGCCGGCCCGCAGAGTTTCTGCAATTAAATGCTTCGATTTATGTCAAAAGAAACAACGTTCTATGACTAATCGATAAATTGTTAACGGCAAAAAAAGTTATTCGTCGATGTATTGGTCATCAAGTCCATAATTGTTTTTATTCGCGGCTTTTCTTCTATTATTTTTTCACAAGGAAGTACCGAAGATTGTCTTTGTCGAAGAATTCTTCATAAACTTAGGTATTTGTTGTGTAAATTGAAAAAGAAGAAATGAGAAGTAACGGGAGTTCCAAATGTGAAGGTGAAGAACAAGATAGCGTTTCCCGACCAAAAAACTATAAGAAAACCCTGAGCAGGTGCTTTTGACCGCTAGTTCATTGATGGAGCAATTGTCAACACAAAATCTCAGATGTTTATTGAGAAAATAACCGCACAGAATTGCTTTTCATTTTATGTCCTTAATTAATAAGGGACCGAGAAAAATTTTAATCAATGGACGGTGAACTAAAGACATGAACAACAATTTGCTACCTAACTAGCAATTTATTTGAACAGGTTAAAATAAGAACCAAATTATAGAGCACCAGTGGAACTATTGTTTGTATGCCAATGTCTGTAATGGGACCATAATAATAGCTTCTTCTTGGGTTCAAAAGGGTTAGTCGAGATTCAGAAACAGAGGCGTAGATGAGTCACAAAAAAGGTAAAGTCTCGAGTGTAAACTGATCAAAAATGATCTCTTTTGTGCCAGGAAATAAGCAATGTGAACAATTATACAAATGTACCTAAAAAATCTAGAGTAATGTTACGAAAATTGAATCTATAAAAATGTATCTCAATGCTTTTTTGGAATATTTGACCAGTAAAAATATCTACCATAAAGGTATCTACATCTAATTGTAGGGATAACTGTATAACCTATTATTAAAAAATGATTTATCATCGAAAACAAAGTCATTACAATGAAGAATCAATTAATTACTTATTAATATTCCAAGATAAACTAATTAAACCAAACTAAATCATATGCATGGATATTAGTTCTATCTAGATAACTCAATTTGATATGTATCAACATTTTGTACAATCTGGCATCAAAACGAGGGACCTACAATTTCGAAATATAAAAATTAAGGTCATTAGGCAAATACTACACCGAGTATTTTGATACGAAATTATTGTATTTAAATGGACAACGTATACACATTATGCAATGATATTCTCAATGAGTGGGAATTACTTCTAATGGTATGTAATTAAATTTAAATAATGATGGCTAATAGCAGTAGAAGGCAACCGCTTTTGGAGATATGTAAGAGACTGTGTCTGATTTAATTTTAAAATAATGAATGTTGTTCGACATGAAACAGTACAATTGTTTCGGATGAAACCTTATTGTATCTTTGTAATAACTGCGTAGTAGTATTACTTTCGAATCGGACACGGATTTTTTTGAAGATACAGATAGCAATTGTAACATGTGAATGATTCATTCTGAGTTCGAACCGTTATTCGAAAATGCGTAAATCTGGTTAATTCTTTTAGTTGCACCATATTGAAGCATTATACAGGGTGTTTTCGGATTGATGCGAAAGATTCAAGGGGGCGATTCCTCAAATAATTTTATGAAAGAAATTTCCATAAATGTAGTTTTGGTATTGCATTGCTTCCAAGATACAGGGTGTTGACTGAATTGAAAAATTCGAGAAAAGCCCTGAGCAGAAGCTTTTGAACGCTCGTTTTTTGGTGGAGCAATAAGACTATTACCTCAAAATTTTATATGGGATTTGAGATTCATAGCAAATATATGAATGCAGAATCCCAACACAATTGGAATTATATTCTAGAAATCATTCAGAAAATGAAATATGTAAAAAATAAATAATTCAAAGAATTAAATTATATGGTTCTGATGATGCAATCCTTTTGAAATTTTGCATGAACATTCAGTATATCAGTCTTGATTATCGAAATAAATTTCATTTGAATCGGATGTCCTGTAATGGAAATATTCAGATTCTTCTTTTCAATATTCCAATTGAATTTTGTATAGTTCTGTTAACCATATGGCCACAAAATTTTCCATGAATATTCAGTAAAAGTCTTCATTCACAAAAAAAATTCTCGTTATAGCCTTCTTGCCTAAAAATTTCGGTTCAAAATTCGATATCTCATAGTGGAACATTTGCTGAAAAAGAAGAGGTCAACGACTCATATCATAAAACGGAAATCTACAAATATCAAACACACCAAATCTAACAAGAAACCTTGAATAGGTCACACAATTGAGCCATTGATGCCACAATTACCATATAGGCGGATCATTCTACGTGAACCCTATATTTAAGTTTTGGGCATGGGACATAACGTCAATCATTCTACAGATACAAGGGGAGCCGTATGGTGTCCCTAAGGACTCTAGCTACCTAACAATGGCGTCCATTATCTACTTCGGAGAACAAGTAGATCATTCGAATAAGCGACAGATATGAAATACGACAACGGCATACTTTTATTAATAAATCCCTTGTTAAGTTACTAGAGGGGTGTGAAATGTTTATAGAAGATTTATTGCTTGGGCAATTGTGCCTTATGGTGGCAGCATGGTGACAGATTTGTAAGTGAGCGGTGTGCAGCGTTTGGTTATGGACTTGAGAATGGGAGTTTGAATGACTAGGTGGACTGTTTGGTTAAAAGGTAGATGCAGTGAGGGAGAAAAAGGTTTTATAGCTTATGGTATTGTCTTCATCGAATTTTAGTTATGTTGGATAACTCTCTCTATTGGACGGAAATGTGCATATTAACTTTTCGAAGGGATTGTCCTAGAGACTTGAAATTTTCAGGATGAGTTCGATTCTCAAATGACTCGGTTAAGTTCATTAACCCTCGAATAGTCGCGTCGAAATTTTAACATGGGTAGTCGCGCCGGTCTCACAGACCGTGCTTACTCATTGAGCTCTGAATGCTAAGTGGAATGAGTTTTTGCCTAAAAATTCAAATGGATGTCTTTCAAAACATAACTGAGTGACAAGAAAATGCAAGATTGTTACATATTTCGAATTGATGCAAATATATTGGGAAAATTCCAAAAAAATCAATTATATTCATACACCTTACTTCATTCAGTCATAAAAAGAAAAAATCAAACTCTAAGGATTTGAAGACTAGAAATAACAAAAATTTACACCTTTCATCAAATAAAAATGATTCTTCAAACATATTTTAGCTTAATGAAGGCCATTTTCTAGGCAGTTTTTTGTTGTGGGGGGAAATTTTTCCAACGCGTCACTTTATCTTTGCCAAAAAATCGACAGTGTATTACTTTGATTTTCTTCCTCATCATCATCAGAAATATTCTGCTCTGAGTCATCACTCGCAAGTTGTTGTTCTAAATATTCAAATTTTTCTTCAGACTGATCAATATCTGAATGTTCGTCATTTGCTATTTTATCCTCTTCCTCATCTAAAACCTCTAGTAATTTCTGCAGTCGAGCTTGCTTTTTTTCGTACGACCACATGGCTAAAAAACTATGAATTAACCTCGTTATAAGTTATACAGAACAAAAACACCTGAAACTCACCGCACAATCGAACTATCAAGATATGAAAAAATAGGGTACGAGAGTAGTCGCGCCGGTCTCCCAGACCGTGTCACGATATATTTTTTTCGTACTAGCACGTTTCACGATGAGATTCGCAAGGAATCTCTGTCGCATCCTTACGGAAAGATAGACGGAGCCGGAGATGCCATGCCCCTGAATTTCTGAAAATTAGGATAAAAAGTGTCTGGCCGGTCTCACAGACCGTGCGCGACTAACGGAGGGTTAACCAGCCAAATCGTACAGGGTGTTCCATAAAATATGGCCATCGAATTGAAATGTTGCAGCCATTTGCAAGATGCTCGTAATAAGCCTTATGCAAAATTTTGTGGCCATAGTGAAAGAACCATGAAAAACCCAATTTGAATATTGAAAAGAAGAATCTTTTTATTTCCATAACAGGATAACCGATTCAGGTCAAAATTTTTCTGTGAATGAAGACAGTTATACTGAATTTTCATGCATAATGTTGTGGTCATAGTGTAAATAGAACTATAGACAATTCATTTGGAATGTTGAAAAGAAGAATCTCTACAACCGATTCATGTCAAATTTATTTTGTGAATCAATACTGATATATACTGAATGTTCATGCAAAATTTTAAGAGGATCGCATCATCAGAACCATAGAATTTAATTCTTGTAATTATTCATTTTTCACATTTATTTCATTTTTTGAATAATTTCCAGAATATAATTCCGAGTATGCTGAGATTCTGCATTAATCTATTTGGTATCAATTTCAAATCCCTTATAAAATTTTGAGGTAATAGTCTTATTGCTTCACCAGAGAACGAGCGCTAAAAGTTCCTGCTCAGGGCTTTTCTTAAATTTTAGAATAATTTCCAGAATATAATTCCGATCGTACTGAGATTCATATACTTAGCACGAATCTCAAGTCCTATACAAAATTTTGAGGTAATAGCCTCATTGCTCCACCAATGAACGAGTACTCAAAAGCACCTGCTTATAAGCAGGTGCTTTGAGGGCTTTTCTGAAATTTTTTCTTACTGTAACAGAAACGATGGAGATAACCCAGAAATGTCCCATTACCAAGAATTTCACGTCAAAAAGTGACATGTTTATTTCCATGATATTTTCTAGACAGTTATCACATCAACTGGTGAAACAGGGTCTCATCTTATTGTTAAAAGCAAACAATTCTTCTCAAAAGCATTCAATTCAACAGCAAGCTTCAAGAAGCTGCAGGGAATTCCGGAATAGCATCAATTACAGATCCCTCGAGGAACTGAGCCATTCTAGCCACCTTATAAAAACTGATTTCATCGCGAAGCATCGATACTCGAAGGCCTCAAAGGCATAGGTAGCAGTTCTTGGCTACCGCAGCTGAAACAGAGCTTCCGAACAGGCAACAATACACCTATGGGCACCATAAATATTCACTGATAGTGTTTAATGGAATAAGCCATAATACTAATATTCTATAACACTCCTGAGATCTTTGATTGCCTAGTATCTCGTGGCAAATTCACCTTTGGCTATTTTGTGATTGATTGAGTTTTGATTGAGTTTGAGCGTAAGTTTAAACGTCAGATATTTTTTGTTTTATGGTGTGTTTGGTTGATCTTCATCGGATTAAGTTGTATCTACATATTTATGGGACTCAGGGCTGGAATATCATTATTAGTTCTGAGTATCAATGCTATGACTATAAAATTTTTATGACTATTTCCATCGTCTTAGTTTCTACGAATCAGAAACGCGAATTTTCGATAACAAATGGTTTCTAGATGAAAAAACTGTATGACAACAGCTTCAGCAGTTTTGTCGAGTTGCCAGTTGCGTTGCGAGTTTTGACAGTTGTTGGCAAATTAAGTTTTACCAATTTTGCAGGTAAATGTATTTTTTTCTTGAGATGGCTGAAATATCACGTCCATCAGCTCGCCATACAGCTCCAATGTTTTAATAATATTTGGTAACCGACATGGTTTCATAGACGAAGTATTTCCTCCTCTATAGTAATTTCCGTTTGACCATCATCAGATCGTTCTACAATTCTGACTATATCTCATCAACTGTGGAAAAAAGCTTTCCTTTCATTGAGGTCTTAAGTTTTGGTAATAGATGTTATGTTTGTGATATTATAAACTAGAAAAAGAATATTATATTCTATGATAGAATAATGACATTATATTATAACCTAGAATAAGAAGGACGGAAGTCATTCACTGTTAAAAAATTCATGTGTACATTAGTTCAATAAAGGGATTAAAATAATTGTGCTTCTATTCAAAAATATACATACATGATAAAAGTACAAAAGTCATTACATATACACATTCAAAGTGCTACCGAATCAACAATTGGCGACGAGGATTCTTTAGGATTAAAAATCCGAGGCAAGATCTTCACGTGCTGGTAGGCTTATTCAATTGGAAAAATGGCAAATATTCAAACGTCATTCAATATAGAACCATTCAACCCAAATTGCCAAAAATATAGTCGTTGGTATCAAAGACTTACAACTGCATTCAACATATTCGATATCAAAGACGATACAGCCAAGAAGCAATACGTACTACATTATGTTGGAGCTGAAGTCTACGACAAACTGTGCGACCATTTTACTCCACTTGATCCAGAAGCTCGTACATTATCAGAACTGAACGAAGCCCTTAAACTAATGTTTGAGCCCACACAATTGGAGATTTCAGAGATATTCAAGTTCAATAAAAGGTACCAATTAGAGGGAGAATCTGTTAGGGAATACGAACTTCAGTTGAAGAAATTATCAGCGAATTGCAACTTTGGACAGTACTTGAATAAAGCAATCAGAAATCAATTTGTCTGTGGACTAAGGAATACTAGAATACAAAGTCATCTGTTGGAAATCAGGGACCTTACACTCAGCAAGGCTGTGGAAATTGCCATCACCATGGAAACTTCCATTCGAGATGCTGAACTCCTACATACACCGAACAAATCATTCGTTCAAGCAGTCCATCCAACCAGAAAGTATCCAATTGGGAGGAAAACGGGTCGGTCTTCGTCTACACATCAGGGTGGAACTACAGGCTTTACAAAAAAGCAGATAAGTACAAATAAACCCAATTTAACGAATACATGTTGCTTTAGGTGTGGTTCAAAGAATCATTGGGCCAACCATTGTAAAGCAAAAAACCTTCTGTGTGAATTATGTAAGAGAAAAGGTCACGTTGCTTCAGTTTGCAAAACTGCACATGTAAATGTAGTTGATGATTTATGTTATATTAATACAAGGAAATTTACAATTGATCTAAATGTTAATGATAAATTCATTAAGTTCGAAATTGATACAGGAGCAGGTGTTACAATAATTGGTAAAACCCTTTTTCAAAAATTATTTCCTGCCCTTGAAATAATTCCAAGTGATTTAGATTTATATACATATTGTTCAAATAAAATTAAAGTTTTCGGTTATGCATGGGTTAAAGTTACATTCGAAAATACTTTGTTTGAAATGAAAATCTACATAGTAGATACCAATAAGGAACCATTGTTGGGTAGAGATTGGATTAGATCCTTGAACATACTTACATATAACACACAAAATATCAATCTATTAAATGTTAGTTCTGAGGTAGATAAATTATGCAAAATTTACAGTTCCTTATTTGATGATAAAATAGGCAAAATTGAAGGATTTCAGGCTAGACTTCATACAAAAAATGATATTTCCCCGGTTTTTGTTAGGTCTAGACCTCTTCCGTTTTCGATTAAAAATAAAGTTGAACAAGAAATAGACAACTTGGTACAAAATGGGGTTCTTGAAAAAGTAAACACATCACAATGGGCAACGCCTATAGTACCTGTTATCAAATCAAATGGAAAAATAAGAATATGCGGAGACTACAAAATTTCAGCAAATAAAGCGCTTTTGGTGGACGAACATCCTTTACCTACCATAAGTGAATTATTTGCAACAATGTCCAAGGGTGAAAAGTTCACAAAACTCGATATTTCAAGCGCCTACTTAAATTTGGAAATTCATCCAGATGATAGAGAAATCCTTACATTAAACACTAGTAAAGGCTTGTACAGACCAACACGTTTAATGTATGGTATTTCTTCAGGTCCTGCCATTTGGCAGAGGTACATTGAAACCCTTCTGCAGGGTATTCCAGGTGTCAGTGTTTTTTTCGATGACATAGAAATTTCAGCCCCTAATGATGAAGAACATTTGAATGTTCTCAAATTGGTATTTGAGAGACTTGAAAACGCTAATTTAAAATTAAATTTTTCAAAGTGTAAATTTCTCGCAGACAAAATCGAGTATTGTGGTTATGAAATTGATAAGAATGGTGTTCACAAATCTGAATCGAAAATTCAAGCGATACAAAACATGCCCACTCCAAAAAATAAAACTGAACTCAAAAGTTTCATAGGATTAGTTCTTTATTATGGTCGATTTTTGGAAGATGTTAGTACCAAATTACACCCATTGTATCAATTATTAAAAAAAGACTCAAAATGGAATTGGAACAGAAAATGTATGGAAGCCTTTGATAACATAAAACAAGAAATATCTTCTGACTTAGTTCTTGCTCATTTTAATCCAAATATACCCATCGTTCTTGCTACAGATGCTTCTCCTTTTGCAGTTTCAGCAGTTCTTTCTCATAGATATCCAGATGGATCGGAAAGACCCATAAGTTTTTCATCCAAAATTCTAAATGACACTCAACGTAGGTACAGTCAGATTTCAAAGGAAGCATATGCGATTGTTTATGGAGTTTCTAAGTACTACCAATACTTATATGGTACTAAATTTACATTAATTACAGATTCAAAACCACTTATTAGTATATTTTCGCCAGATAAAGGATTACCGATACTTACCATGTCTAGAATGCAGCACTATGCAATATTTTTACAAGCTTTCAACTATAAAGTTGAGTACAAAAATACAAAGGTACATACAAATGCGGATTCTTTATCACGTTTACCAGTGTCAGATAATTTTGATCTGGCTACTGCTGATAAATTTGGACTCGAAATAAATTTTTTACAAAATTCATACCATGAATCTCAGTTAATAGAAAATTTACCTATTACTGCAAAAAAAATTAGTACAGATACAAAAAACGATCCATCAGTTCAAAGATTATTGCAATATTTAGAAACTGGAAAAATAATATCCAACAAAGATAGTTTTGGTATACCCCTACATGAATTTGATTTAGTAAATGGTTGTATTACAAGAGGTCAAAGAATTTTCATTCCTACAAGACTCAGAAAATTTATTTTAAATGAACTACATTCTTGCCATAGTGGAATTGTAAAAATGAAGGCATTAGCAAGGCAGTATTGCTGGTGGCCTGGAGTAGATCGGGACATTGAAAATATTTCGAAAAATTGTTATAGTTGCAATTTGAACAAAAATCAGGAGAAACAAATTACCCATCTTTGGGAAGAATCTGATATCCCTTTCAGAGAGTACATATAGACCATGCTGGACCTATGTTCAATAATGTTTATTTATTATTGATCGTAGATAGTTTTTCTAAATGGCCAGAGATTCATGTAGTAAAAGACCTTACATCAAAAACTACAATTAGTATTTGTAGGAAAGTATTTGCACAATTTGGCATACCTGAGGTTATTTGTTCAGATAATCACAGTTGTTTTAGTTCTCATGAATTCAAACACTTTATTCGTTCAAACGGAATTTTCCACAAACACAGTGCTCCTTATTTTCCACCAACGAATGGGCAAGTTGAACGTTACGTTCAAACAATTAAAAAAGCCATTAAGTGTATGAATTGTAATGCAGAAAATTTAGAATACGCTATACAAAACTTTCTGTTACAGTATAGGAAAACCCCACACTCAAGTACCAATTTGTCTCCTTCTAAGTTAGTGTTCAATAGGGAAATTCGTTCACGTCTAGATTTAATAAAGCCAAATCCATGTAAAACTACTGATTCTGGTACAAAACCTGTAAATTGTCGAGATTTAGAGTTAAATACTCGTGTTTCTGTTAGAAATTATATAGCTAAAAATAAATGGGATTTTGGCACTATAATGAAAAAATTTGGAAAGTTACATTATTTGATCAAATTAGATAATGGTAAAGAATGTAAACGTCATAGAAGCCAAATCACCAAAATTGGGGAAGATACACCCGTACAAATTGAAATTCCTTTATATCCTAGAGTAGTTAGTTCATACAATTCTGATAAACCATATGAAAGTGAAACTCATACTTCTGAAAGATCTATTCAGCCTGATTTAAACGATATTCAATCTCAATCTGATACTTATAACTCTGATTTACCTGAAAATTCTATTCAATTGAGAAGATCGAAAAGAGAAATTCGTAAACCAGATAGATATGGAGATTATGTATCACATTGAAATTTATTGTATTATATTAGAATTTTAAATAAATTGTACAGCCTAGAAATTGTATAGATTTAGTGAGGGGAGAAACTGTTATGTTTGTGATATTATAAAGTAGAAAAAGAATATTATATTCTATGATAGGATAATGACATTATATTATAACCTAGAATAAGAAGGACGGAAGTCATTCACTGTTAAATTTTCATGTGTACATTAGTTCAATAAAGGGATTAAAATAATGTGCTTCTATTCAAAAATATACATACATGATAAAAGTACAAAAGTCATTACATATACACATTCAAAGTGCTACCGAATCAACAATAGAAAAAAGTAGCAGGGGATTACGTTGTTGTTCATGGCCAAAAAATTACGAACAAGAATAGATGTGTGAGGTGGTTCTTTATCGTAGTTTTCGCTGCCACACGTTCATGCCCAAATTGCATGACATGAGCAGATTGACACGCCAACATCCTCTGCAACTTCCTTAGAGTCATTCGACGATTTTCTAAAACAATTTTGTTCATTTTTTCGATGTTTTCTTCACATTTGACTTGGTTGCAACACCAGGAAGCTCATCGTCTTCAACATCTTCTTGGACTTCTGTAAAGCGTACATTTTTCAATTTCAGCAATAAATGTCTAACAGTTTGAAGAAAAGAAATTATATTTTATTCAATTTTCTCCTCGAAAGAACTATTCAGCAATCCACATTTTCATCACAACGAATGATTTATTCAGTGAAACACCCAGTACAGTTACAGCCCAAATTAATACTGTTCACAGACCATTCTCAGTCACGCCATTTCATTCATAATCAACGAACTGTCATATAAATCAAAAGGAACGAACATTTCCACACAAAGTAAATTCAGTTGACGACTTGACATCCCCGAATAATCCTGATATTTCGAAGACAATTTCATCAACAATTATTTTCAGTGATTCGAAGCCCGAAATGCCAACTATGTGGCAGTTAACGAATAGCGCACAGCGGTGTAATTTGAGATAATTCGTTACACCTTCCAACGAAATCCGAAATACGTCTTCTAATTCACTTCAAACCGTTGTTCTGGGAGTTCGTTAACGCTTCTCTCATGAGGCAACAGCACTTGTGGCACCTCCATGTTTATTTTTTTTTCTGTACGAGGTCTGGTCGAAGGAAAACGTGAATTTTGAATTTTGGCCGTGGTGAATGAATTTTAGGATCAAATGGTTTTTTCCTATTATGAAATTTGACAGTTCGGTATAAACAAAAGGCAGAGTCGGGTTTTTGAGGGTTACTGAAACAAAACAGATATAACTTCTTTATAAACTGAGATCAATACAAGTATTCAGACATTCCTTGGAAATAGTTGAAATTGACTGCAAGATAAGGCATTATGTATTTCATACTTATAAGTGTATTTAAAATTTGTACTTTATTTATTTGTAGCTTATTTTCATATTGATTCGGTAGTTTATTGACGGAGTATACGTCTGTTTAGTTTTGGCATATATATTTTTTCTGATTGAAATGCTTCAGTGTTTCGATAAATTTCAAAGAAATATGCAAATTGACTGCACGAACACTGCAGCAAATATCTTGAAAATCATAAATAGGTTAATGTTCATAAACAGCAGATAAGAGGCATATAAACTTGAGATCTTTCCCTCAATTTTGCCTTTGTTTTCTCCTGGATAACTGGAAATATCAGTCACATTTTTGGGTGTTCTTCGATTTTCAACTAGAAAAGAATAGATCAAAGAATCTGTATTAAATTTATTGAATAGAATGAAGCGCTTCAAGCACTTGTACCGTTGACAGTGGCCTTCAGCGATTCTACGTTGTCTCAGAAAAGTGTTTATAAGTGGTGCAAGCACTTTACAGAAGGATGAGAAAATGTTGATGGCGATGAGCGTCCTGGAGTTGCAAATTGTTCTGGAAAATCTTCGAATCACAATTAGTGAAGTTGCAGAGGATGATGGCATATCAATCAGCTAATACCATGAACTTGAAACGTGTGGAACAAAAATCACGATAATGCACCAGCTCACACATCAATATTTGTTCGTAATTCTTCGGCCAAAAAGAACACCGTAATCATGCCCCAACCACCATATTTACCAGATTTGGCTCACCGTGACTGTTTCCTATTCCGAAAACTGTAGAAACCAATGAAAAGAAAATGTTTGACTACAATTGATGAGAAAGTCAGAATCAAAGAATGAGCTTATGGGTCATACCAAAAAGCGCATTTCAGTAGTGCTTCGAGGATCGGAAGAAGAGCTGGCATATCTGAGAACAATACTTTAAATGGGACAAAATGGGTATTGATAATACTTTTAAAAAATTCAAAATTCACGTTTTATATTGAACAGACCTCGTATACATCGGCGAGATGTTACATTTCGGTCGGCTAGGTTGGCCATCCTGCCTGTACCGCGGTCTCACCACCGGTTCCGAGCTAATTCACCGTGTCATTAAATGAATTCAACTGTTAAATTCGTGTCTATACCTCGGCAGTGGAATCGTATTCGAAAATTACATCTTGTTATTGGACAGACGGCATTCTTTTGTGCCTCCGACGACCAAAGGCATGACTTTTGAATACCAAATGATTCGCGGGAGACCCAGCTTCGTATATTTCGAAAACAACAATCTTCCCTGAATTTCAATTGTCCGAAATGTCACCGGGAGGCATGGAAATGACCGTAATGATTCCCGAAATGTCGACACTGGTTATTTCTTTGTAATTATAGCAGTGAAACTGCTGAGACGGTGCTCAAATGTCTCTTCAAGATTCGGTGTATTAAACTGAGCAAGTTATTGAAATGAAACAATAATTTACACATTTTTCAAGGATTACTTTGAAGTTCTTTCAAACTCTTCTTTGAAATTTCTTCGATATTCGAAAAAAGCTATATTGAAGCCCGAAGGGTTTATCAAATCAGATCTGGTTTTCCAAGTTATCATCTTTCAGAACCTGAGATGTTCACGGAACTGTTTGCAGACCCACAAATACTGTGTATCATCTTTACTTTCCGCACTTGTTAGGAAAAAAACTATTTCAGTGCGAACATTACTTCTCCCATATATTTCCTCATATAAAGGATTTTCCAATAACAGGTGTTATTCTGATATTCGAAGAAAAATGCCATTTTTCAATATAAATGATCTATGCTATGCCGTCAATAGTGGAAAATAACATCAGGAAAATGACCACCTCGACCACGCTTACAAGAGCATATGCTTTTGATGAAATTTTCCATAACTAAATCGCAAAGTGACCCTATGTCCTCGATATCCCCACGACTTCCATCTTTGAGGTCTTGAATCGACGCTGGGCTATTGATGGCGTAGACCTTTTCTTTCACGATGCCCCAAAGGAAGAAGTCGCAAAGTGTTGAATCACAAGATCTCGTTGGCCAATTGTGATCACCTCTTCGAGAGATAACACGGTCCGTAAACTTTTCCCGCAAAAGATCAATGGTTTCGTTGCTTGTGTTGCACGTTCTTGTGATAACTGAACTTTATAAGCCTCAAGATCCAAATCTTTATGCAAAATACGGTATAATGACGTTTGTGGAAGGCCTAATTCCAAAGAACGACGAGGAATGCACAAACCTGGTTTTTCTTCAACACTTTCGTCTACAGCCGCAATATTCTCGACTGTTCTTGAGCAACGTGCACGGGTTCTATTTTTCACATCACTAACTTGTCCCAACAGCTCGAATTTTTCCACCACTTTATTGTGGTCCGACAAGGTGCTTCACGACGACCCAAAAATGTTCGAGTTTTACGAACCATCTCTGCCAAATTTTCACCATTTTTATATTGAGTTTTAATAATTTCAATGCGTTCTTGAAGCGAGTATCGTTCCATTTTTATTAATGGCGTACTTTCTACTTGTCAAATGTCGAAAAATGAAAGCTTCAAACGTGACTTCTACTTTAATAGCGGGCTATTCAAAATAACACCTTTTATTAGAAAACCCTTCAGAAATGTAAAAGGTCATATCGACGAATACAGTTTTGATGGATAATACTCTTTTTTAATTTTCTAGATATGTAGGCATCTTGAAGAACCAACTAATCGAAATACAACACAGATCCTCCTAGACCATTACATTGAATTTTATGTCTTCTGAGAAAGTCTGCACAGCAAAAACCGAAGTTTATGTTTATGTCAAGAAATCGGACGTACTTCGTGAGCATATATAATTTTCTCCATTGAATTTAAATGAAGGATGTAATTATAAGGAAGAGCGCACATAGTTGTGGATAATAATGTTTCTTTATTTTTTTCTGTGCATGATATCCTCGCCAGAATGTCTGTTTTTTCAGTAAACACTGAAAATTACCGTTAGTGTGGTATTAATAAAGTTATTTATTTAATACACGTGCAGTTATGAAGATTATGAATTCATTTAGAATATTTTCGATATACTGTTTTTTTGTTATTTGGTTTTCTTCCTTATTTATCATGAATTTATATTCGAATAATCGATGCATGACGTCGAGTACAAGTTTTTTCTTAGGTTTATCAGCCTGATGATTAATAGCTAATTGTTTAGGTTCTTCGATTCGAACATTTAAAGGATGTTTTGTTCTCCATTATAGGCTTTGCCTCACTCACGAAATTATTCATATATGCAATTTTTGATAAGTTGATTTTTATCATCAAGTTTTATTTTAGTTAAATTAGGTCTGATAGTATCTTGAGTATCTTTTTATCTTTCAAGATAACCCTCGAACATATGGTTTTGCGTTAACTTTCGTTTCTTCTTCCATCATAAAGAATTTAACGTCAACAAATACACTCAGTTAGTATCAACACTAAAATTTCATGCCTTGCGAAAAAACCTCTAGATTCAAGTCACCAAAAGGAACCCTAATGCATCCAAAACAGCTTATCCTCACGTGATAACTCTTCCAGCCAAAACTAACATATCCATTCATAAGATGCCCGCGAAAAATCTCAGGTAAACAACACCACACACGCCAGACGAGCACCAGATAAAATTCGAGAATTAATAGAGCATTTGTATCATGGCTACGTGTTACGAAATCGCCGGTGGCCCCTAGGGCCCCATAATTACAACTACCAAGCTACTCGAGGATAAGGGTCAGGTAGCAGCAGTGCTAAGTAGTCCCGACGTCTGCAGTGTGGGCCCCCAGAGGCAGGCACCTCTGGGCTCTCTGGTTCATCTCGCACACATTCGGACCAACAAAACACACTTTTGTCTATCCGGCATTCAATCAGAGCTGATGGTCGGTTGCGTGCCTCTGGATGTCTTTAGGGTATTATAAATTGCTCACTTCATAAAGTTGAATTAGTAAATGATACGGCAATTTGGGACGTCGACCCCGTTCTACTTCATTTTGGCTTTGTTTTATGGTGGTGGATGGGGTTTTGGGTTTACGTAATTTTTGGTGGTATTCGATATTTCATTTTTTTATGAACAAGGCAAATGGTAATTGATCTGACATGTTTTCAGGATAAATATTCATTAGAATAAGATCCCACAGCCACCAGATGTCACGTGTTTTCTGACGAACGAAATGTAATGGATCGATTACATTGAGATACTTTACAAGCTGCTACTGAGCGAATTTAGAAGCGAGAGTAGCCAACAATCTAGCGATCCACGTGAGGTTTATGTTTGTATCGTTGTCAAGGATCTAAGGTAAATGTCACATAAGTTTTTAAATTTAAGAACCAGGAACCACCGAGTAGATGAGAACTCACACATTGTTTAGTAGCTACTGTGATTACACATGGTTTGTTTACATGCCAACAAGCCGAACGCCAGCGATTTAGCGTGTAAAGTAGCCCAGCTTTCAACTTTAGTCGCAGTCGTAGTCGATTACATTGATATACTTTACAAGCTGCTACTGAGCGAATCTACAATCAGCTACTCAATTCGCTCAGTAGCAGCTTGTAAAGTATCTCAATGTAATCGACCCATAAACGATTGAATACTGTACGTATGTACATACTAAGAATGCAAGCTGATTTTCACGTATTTTTAGGCAACATCTCTAAAAATTAATCGGCAATACTTCCAGACACTTTTTGTTACCCGCATGGCTTTGCAGACTCTTTCAAGCTCCCAAAATAGTTACTCAACTTGAACTACTTACAACTATTGTAAAATATTTGAGTGAAGTAAATTAATTATTTTGAAAGCTTTCAAATGTCTGCAGAGCAATACGGCAATTCACCCTTTCATCATATCTAAGTCCTTTTCAGTAAAACTTCAAATTCATCCGAAATACAACAATCTACCATCTTAAATCCTCCTCACGAATTAATCCAAAAGCAATCAAATACGGTTTCTATGCTCCTTATCTTTAATTATATCTCACCATAGCTAAAGATCTATCTCGCATCTGTTGTGCCGTAGAGTACCTAAGTACTATTTTGAACCTTTCTCTGCTTTGTTGACCTTCGCCACTTCTGGCCAGTATTCTACCAATATATATAACTCTTTTACAGGTACATAAAATGAGCTTTGTTTGAAGCTAATCGAAGCATCTCTCTACTAGCGCATACCATTGACTGTTGTAGGTGCGTTACCTCAAAACCGAAGATTCTAATCTGAAATTGGTTAGTCTGCTTTCTCGCGTATATATACACGATGCCTCTAAAGATGAGTTTGGTCGACATGGCGTAGAAAATATTGATCAGAGAAGAATTATCTATTCTAGGAGTTGTAGAAGTTCTCTGGAATTTTGAGTGAGAATCTCATCATTCTAACAATCTTGGCGAACATCTCGTGTTTTCTATCAGGTATTGATATCAGAAAATAACCTCTCAAGAACTTAAAATGTCAGAAATCAATAGATTTGGCTCACCAATAAATGAATAGCGATCTCTAGTGGTTCGGTTGAGCAACTTGATATTTAACTCATATGATTTCGCTTCATTTGGCGAATTAATTTTTGCGAGATGATGATAAAAGACTAATTGTGTGATTAATTTCTACTCTCTAAGAAGTACTGATCTGCGAAAACGCCCTGTAAAGATATTATTATGTATATTATTCAAATTCTGCCGTTCATGTTGAATAGTCCTCATCAATAATACATGAACTGTCCAGCAAAATTTCGGCATAAACAACTATCACGCAGATTGATATGCAGCTTACAGGGACCTAAGGGTTATTATTTTCACATTAAAGAGGAAAAATGAGAACTTTAGAATGATTTTATAATGATAATCTGAGAATAATACACGTGCGCATAGAAAATTGAGTTATTCCTTCAAAATGATATACCTAGCCATTGTGGATCAAATCAGCGACAATTGTTTGATTTTCTTCACTACCCCACTGAATTTAAAAATTATGCCAGATCTATAGTTATCATTTCTTGTGTACAAATGAATAACGAATAAAACAAGGTATTGATCATTCCAATCGGTCATATGAAAGTCAAGTAATATCGGTTTGAACTCATAATAATTTTTTTTACGTGTGCTTACATCTGCAGAATTTGTAGAGGGGGTTGTTAACCCTATTCATTGAATATTACTGAAAGTGTTGCATATATTTCTATAACGGAATCCCAAAATCTAAGGAAATCTACGTTCTGATGGTGTATGCGATGATGTCTCCATTAGTATTATGTCTTCTGTTGGTAGTCAACATATTTTACTGAGTTTTCATTTATCGAATATTATCACCAACGCTTTCCCCAATATCAATCTCTGGTTGCACCTCTAGTAAAACCTCTTCACTACATAGTATAAAACAAAGTCGCTTTCTCTGTCCCTATGTCCCTTGTATGCTTAAATCTTTGAAACTACGCAACGGATTTTGATGCGTTTTTTTTAATAGATAGAGTGATTCAAGAGAAAGGTTTAAATGTATAATAACATCCATTAAATAGTGGAGAAGTACTGTTATTTTTGAGGTTTCTAATGTGATGTCGTTAAATTTTTTCCGCTTACATTGCAAACGCAGGCTGAACCCTACGAGTTTTATCAAAATAATGTACAAGTATTGTATACATTGAAAAGGTCTACAGAAAAGTCCGTGATGGTATATGTCTATCTCTTATGGATAACCCACAATAACTTTTTTTTGTCATTTACTTTTCACGACAAATAATGGCTAATTTTCGAAGCGATTTTAACCAATACAGCATTAATTCTTAACCAATTAAATACCTTGAATACATTGTTCATTTAATATAGATCTATATGGCCCTTTACACCGTATGATTTAAGTGAATATTTTCGAAGATATTACAGATTTAAAAATTTCGGGACGTAGCGTTTGCAGCGGTACCGTGCGAAGCCGGGGCGGGTCGCTAGTTTATTGTAAAGAATATTCTAGTTTGTAAAGAGATCTTTCACAAATAGCTAAAAAATCACGGTGTCATCCGACCAAAGACGTATAGCCAAAGAGAAGTTCTGGTTTCTCTACACAATATACCATTACTTCTTCAAATTTACGGTTTCCAATTATGATAATCTGCCATCTCGAAATAGACATCAGCCGGACAGTCGTACCATCAGCCAATCAGAAAAATAATAAAAACTTTTCAATGAGATACTGCTTTTCAATATCTACGACATAATGGCAGATTTGTCATAATTAATGGGCATGGCTCGGAGAAGAAAAAAAAGCTGGTTTTACAATCAACCTTATTGGCTAATATATCGCATGGTTCCATCTGTAGGAGACCACGTCTTGGAGAAACTCGATTTTCAACAGCAAACATAAGACATAAGTTAATACGGTTGTAACTCAATTCAATATTGGATTGTGAAATTTATCGATCAATAAATTACGAACGATAGCTAATAACATCGTAATAAGGATTATGACAGTCAAGTGGACGACAAAACGGTAGAGCTGGCTCGTAAGAACGTAACTGTGCAATTAATTTTAATCAGTATTTTTAATTAGTGATAATATTGAAGTGAGTCTCGTTTTAATTACTGCTTTCGTATCTCAGCTGCTTCTTCGCGATTACGCTTATGGGAAATAGGCTATAAACGGAAGGATATTAGGTAGATTTCAATGAAAATATTTCGCATCTTGTGAGTTTTCGAAATGGAGTTATTTGGTAGTTAATAAACTCGTGCACAAGTAAATTCATTAGTTTACGTTTGGACAGAAGAGCAGTTTCTTTGAACTTAAATTAATGTTGTAAACAAGCCATTTATTTCAAATTAGTGGAGGATATTGAAGATGATACATTAGTGATGTTCTTTCGAACTGAACGAAGTGATTTATATAACTTCAATCAGAAAGATCAGTTGAAGCGATCGTTCTTTCGTTTTCAATCAGTTCCCCCTTCCACAACTCTAAAGTGATTGCAAGTGATTATTCTAATCGCGGAATAAGTTCCATCAGTTCAATCAGTACGAAAGAACACTACTATTGTCACCTCAAAGAATCCGTTCTTTGCATTTACCTCCTTTTATAGGACTAGAGTTTGGTTGAGGAAAGAACACATTCTATAAGGACTTCTCGAGAAAAAAGGAATCATTAAGGCAGAACTGAACAATAGAGTTTTCTGGATGTGTTTTTCAGAGCATTCTGAAAGCAGTGGAAAGGAATAGATCCGAAAAGGGTTCTTGACGTTAACTGTTTTTTAGCATAGGAAAGTTGTTGAAGAAAACTGCAAAGATAGAGAAAACAGAAAATACTGCAAGGAGCACTTTGTGGGCATCTCTCATAAAAACACTGTTGACTGCAAAAGCGCAGTGACGTCTTTTCTATTTTTCTGATTAATTGAAGCATCACTCCACCAATAGTCTGCATTACTAATTTTGCTTTTGCATCAGTTTGGAAGTGATGCAGCGTCAAATAGAAAAGTCCTATTGTTTTAAATGCCATCCGGATTGAAACCAATAAATTAATTGCAGTCGTAGGAGAATTCTCTCTCCTCTAACGCATAATAGAAAGAAGCCTCATAAATCTTAGATGTGCATTTCTCCACACCGCTTTTTAAGGCATCTTCTGCGACATCCTGTTAAATAGACACCGTGGGCAGTCTAACAGAACACTCGCCACTTTCTGCGATGTTCACCAGTTCAAGAATACTTGTGCGGTACGTTGCTTCGACAAATATTTATCTTGATGCAATAGATTTTCAAATGAGCAAAATTGTTTCGACACCTTCCTTAAATGGTAGTCGAGGCGGTGGATCTAACACCTCCAATGGTTTCGGAGAGATCTTCGTAGGATGTAAATGAGTTGAGCAAGTTGTAATTACGAGTCGTTTGTAAAGTGCCATCGTAGGAATTGGATTCTTATCTCATTATCGAAATCAGGTGGCTTTGATGAGTTGTAGGACATTGAGAAAGCCAGGAAGTTCTGATTTTGAACGCCTTAACTTAGGTTTTGTCGTGAGGATTTTTCATCTGCACGAAGTCTTTTTGTTAAAAAATTTATTTGCATTCCGTGTTGGGGAAAACCCGGATGGATGCCCCACTTTTTGAAATTGCCTCATATTTTTGAAAACATTGATTTTATATGAGTAATTTCTATGAATGTAGGTAGCCCCATTTTTTGATTTGAAATACTGAGACTTTTCTCTGATATAGCAATCCCAAATTTCCCATAAATTTGATTTTTGTGGAACCCTTTCTTCGGGGATAGACGCCTATAAGTATGGATAGTTGCCTCACCATGAAAATATTGGGACTCATAGATGGCCTTCATACTATGTGAACCAAAAACCCAACTAAAGACATTGAGATTTTCCATTCCTTCCATTATCTACGCAACATGGATCGAATAACCAAAAATTGTGCATTTTAAATTGAATTTCAAAAGCATATATTAAACGAAAAGTTGGATTCTTCTTATAAGCATAAAGCATTATTCCACACATTCATGAGAAATCAATAAAATATTGAGTCTGAACAAAATAATCAAGAATCAAGTTTAAAATCGAAACAACATAATGAATCGAAAATCACCTAAGAAGATAAGGTTTCAGTTCAGATGCCCTAAGGGGCACCTATACTTCGAAAAATCAGGCCAACTATCCTTTTCGATAGGGATAGATGCCCATGAATTTTTTGAATAAATTAAGAAGAAAACAGAAACCATTTATTCCCAGATGTACACTCAATGAAACACGGTATTGACGTAATAAAAAAAAATAACTGAATTTATTACCACTTCAAAAGTTATACAGCGGCAAATACTTACCTCTAAAACTTTGGCGTGTTTGTGAAGTTCGCTGCGGAGACGATCGCACACAATAGCGAAAAACGACCTCACATTACAATAACCCTTACAAAACTAAGATCCAAGGTGACTGTAGCATCTACTGATAAAATTAATTTGTTGTTACGTGTTTCCGAAGTTAGGTATTTTGAAAATGGAGCATCTATCCCACTGGGGCATCTATCCGGGTTTTCCCCTATCCGATTTTTTTCACAGGAAGAAATAGATGCTCTAATAGTATCTGAAATGACTATTTCATGAGTGGAGTATTCAAAAGAGCAATCTTCACCAGATCAAGCTCGAGCGCAGCGTCAAAGCGCTACGAAATAAACAACCTCGTCCATGAAATAATTGTTTGCGGTCTTGTGCATTGTATCGCGGATTTCAATATTGAAGCTCCGTAATGCCGTAATGGCCTCGTAGAGTAAGCGATACAATAAAGTCTAACTCGGTTTCATCTCGTGCAACACGGCAAGTGTGTGTGTGTCGATATTATCTACGCTCGGGCATTATTGGCAGCTTTGATTTAAAATAGAGATATATAATGTTCGTCAATTCATCGTTCGATTCAAAAGCCACAACAACAAGTGGAATAAATTCCGCCATATTGGCTCATCTGACCCCGGCACAGACCCATAAGTATGCCTTTGCAGGACTGGATTGGGATGCTTTTATGCTTAGATGAATCCTGCAATGAAATTGTTCGAATTGCGAAGTTCATTTAATTTTTGGCGTGTTGAAGATCTATATGCAGGAAATTGAATTGTCTTTTCAACAAGATGCTGCTCGACCCCTTTACCAGAAATGAGAGCTGCTGCGGCAAGAGGGGTAGTGATATCAAACTCATTTGAATACCCTTATTTGTCACTGTTTCGAAAAAATTTTACATCTCCTAGCGTTTTTTCCTCATTATACTTCACTTCATCGAGCTCTGGAAATAACACAGTTTTGGAAACAGCTCTGATGAGGTTACAATAGACCTTAAGGTCGCAGTGAAACTCCCTTAACAATCTACTATATTTGAATAATTTAACAGAAAGTACTCTTTATGAATCAACTGAACGCTAAAATCATATTATTTCGCATATCTGATTTCTATGGAGAAAAACGAGCAGAAGGACAAGCAGAGGAATCATCAAGCTTCAGTTTGATCTAACACGAAATGAAAAATAATTACAGTGGAACTTCCCTATAACGAACGTCTGTATAACGAATTTCTCTGTATAACGAATTTCGTACAATACATTGCACCTTGAATCCAAATTCCATGTTAAAAACACCCTCTAAAACGAAGTGAATTCTCTCTATAACGAAATATTCAAAGAACATCACCCTTTGAATGGGTATTGCTAAGAAGGTATAAGGGTGGGTCTCTTAAGAAATTTTTTCGGACGTACGTAATAAATCCCGACCTTAAACTAAATCATTACGGCTGGCAGAGAGATCCTTCTGAAACAGTTTTAAATACACCCCTGGCTGTTTGGTTTCAATCTAACGATTACGCTAGTGTGAAAAGTTGTGCAAAAATGTCTAAAAGCAAGTGCTTAAGTTTGAATGATAAACTTAAATTTATCAGTGAAGTCGACCGCGACATTGCCGACTATAGAAACAAATTTTCTGTATAACGAAATTTCTTTATAACGAATTTTTTTTTGCGGATTTAGCGCTTTTGTTATTGGGAAGTGCCACTGTATAGAACATCAAAAATTCGCTAAAAGCTTGTTCAAGATGCTCTGAATGAAGACCAAAGGATTTTATGGGGTGAAGCCTCAATAAAATTAAAAGGCAAAAACCTGAGCAGAGGAAATTAAAAGAAGCAACTTTTATGTTAATTATCAAAAATCCCATCAGACAACAGTCAGTTGATCTCAAAATAATCTGGTCTCCAATAATAAGACCCTGCTTCAAAAATATCGAAGGAATTGTTACTCAACTGATTCAATCAAAAATAGATCAAAGTCTTCGATAATTGTTTTCTGGGAACTTTAAGAAATGACTATTATTTTCAAAGAACGACGGAAAGTTGCTTTTCTGTAAGTTACAAGTCTTTGAGTATTTTCCTGCAACAGCTGGCGAATGCTGGCAGAAACGTGGAATACAAGAAGCAAAAATGATGAAAATAGTCCAAATATTATTTCAATAAATGTTCCATCATCGAAAATTTCACCTAAACAACTAGAAATGTAAAATGTTTAATCCACTTGAGTATCCTAACCTTTCTCAACTACGCAAATCCTTGGTCGATGACAGTCCGATCCTGGTGCAGAAAATGCCATATGTTGTCCGTATGACATACTATATGAGCGTTTTATTCTTTCTTCAATTCAACTTCAACCCGGATTCAAGATTCTCTACGTAGTCGTGATGATCAGGCATTTTTCCCTACCAAGTTTTATTTAGTGGCAAGATGTCGATGCATACCTTGCCAGGATATTACTTTATACAGAAGTATGTGCTACGTGACAAAGGTCTTTCTCTTCAAGACATTCAGCCTTATTCTGTAACATTTCTGTTAGAAGTCAAGCTAGCGGATCGGGATGGTTCTCTTTCGTCTCATCGAAATTTGGTCATAGATGACATTGTGAAGGGTTGTCCAATAATGTCACTATTTCGGTAGATGTCACGGTTCGTGGAAAATTCGAACTGTTGGGACAAGTTAGTGATGTGAAGAATAAAAATCGTGCACGTCGCTCAAGAACAGCGGAGAATATTGCTGCTGTAGCCGAATGTGTTGAAGAAAACCCAGGTTTATCCATTCCTCGTCGTTCTTTGGAATAAGGCATTCCACAACGTCATTACAAAGTATTTTGCATGAAGAATTGGGTCCTAAGGCTTTTAAAGTTCAGTTAACACAAGAACTGACGCCGGCCGATCATCAACAACGTCGTGTCTTCGGTGATTGGGTCGTCTTTTGCGGGAAAAATTTCCGGACCGTGTTATCTTTCGGAGAGGTGATCACAATTGGCCACCGAGATCTTGAGATTTAACACCTTGCGACTTCTTCCTTTGGGGCCACGCGAAAGAGAAAGTCTACGCCAATAGCCCAGCGTCGATTCAAGACCTCAAAGATGGAATTCGTGAGGCTATCGAGACAAAGGGCAGCCACTTTGCTATTTGGTTATGGAAAATTTCATTCAAAGGATATGGTCCTGTAAGCGTGGTCGTGATGGTCATTTGTCTGATGTTATTTTCCACTATTAACGGCATAGCTGCTTCTTTATAATGAAACAAACCTCCGATCATTTATATGAAGAAATGGCATTTTTCTATGAATATTAAAATAACACCTCTCATTAGAAATCCCTTTAGTTGAGGAAATCTTTGACTGTTTTTCAACTGAATTTGGCTGATTGTTTCAAGATGATTTGGAAGTTATTAGCCTACTTATTCACAAACATCGATATAAATCTCAGATCTATAAAGAACATAGATAAGCCTCGAGCTGGGTATCGATACAATGAATTTGAGGATCAGATATACAAAGAAGAGGTTTCGATTGAAATATAATCTGGGAGGATTCTGCATTTCTTGAAATTTTAATTGTTTCTGTTTCAAAGACTGGGAGTGAAAACCTAAAAAAGTTTTCTAGAAAAAAAGAAGACGTTTGTTTTTCTACTGAAATTTTACTCTAACAGAAGAAATATAACTTTTCCATATACTGAGATGAAAAGGAATGTTTTAAAGAAATAAGTCGCGTTCACCTTGAGGTTATTAGCGACAGTACATTATTTAACTAATTATAGGTTTACAGAATGAGAGAAACATAATTAAATTAATACTTACTACCCATAATAAACCCACGCTAATGTACTCAACTCTGTAATGTTGCTGTTTGTAAACAATCATGTATTTCACATGTCTTGCAAATAATACAGTATCTCGGCCTTCTCCTGAAGTATATGATCTTCAATATAACTTCAAGGCACATTGAAATGTACAATCATAAAAATCGGCGCAAATAATAAGAATACCCAAAGTAAGGCTAATATTTATAAACAGCAGAGAGAAATATATGTTCTTTTTCCCATATTTGCCTCTGTTTACATTTAACAGGCCATATCTATGTTCTTTATTGATCTAAGATAAAAATTCAAAACTTTAGAATATTTTAGTGCAGTGAACCAATTTTTCGGTATCAAATACCCATTATCTTCTCTCGAAATAAATCCCACCATTATAACAAATTCTTGATGTTACTAGAAGCATCTGGTTCTCATAATCAATTCTAGGCCACCTGGAGATACCTTACCCCTTTTTGCCTTTCTTTTTTACCCGATACCCACCACGAAAATGCATATTGGATGCTAGAGATGCCCCTCTGAATTTATAAATGTGTCGACCTTATCAGTTAGATTAAGTAATTAATGTTGCCAGCAGAGGCTTGTATCGTGATACTGGATAATCATTAGTGGGTTCTTTATGGGTTAATTTTATACCCTGATTCGATATGCCTTGAAATTCCAATAAATACGATTTCGGATCTTTCGGCCTTAGAAATATATATTCTTTTGAAATGAGAGCTAACAAAATACAATACATGAAACAAAAAAGTCCCTAGCTGAGGTTGGTGCAAAACGGGGTACCAAACTAATCTGCGTATAATACCAGAGCTCAGGGAAAAACCTCAGTAGAAAAAACCCTGTCTCACCGTTTTTACAAAATTGAAACTTGAAACTATTCAAATAAATACCTTCAATAGTCAGATACAAAATACTTAATTCATGCTCTTGGGCCAGGAGGGTGTTTTAATCCAGGTCTGGCCTTACAAGTGATGATTTTTCGAATCTCTTGTTCTTCTATAAGACCGCTACAGGACCCTAATGAAGGGTTATAATCTCCCATAGCTTTAAACAGCGGTATTCCATCCTAAATATCGAATTCAATTTCGGAATAATGATGAAAAACGTTTGACAAACTTGACAAAACGACATAAAAATAACCAAGAAGGGAACAGAAATTATTGTTGAAATACCATTTGGGCTTTTCAATAATTTTGGCTTCTCCAAGAGATTAGAAGAATGGAAAATTAGTATAGTATTAGAACAGTATTCAAGACTCAATATACTTTCAAGGTTAGTCTAATTATAAAGTAAAACCTGATAATGCAACTGAGAAACTGAACGTTCTTTAAATGTTCGAATCAAAGAACATAAAAAATGAATAAAAAATAACTTTATGAAATAAAAACTGCAGGTTCATACAAATTTGAATTCGTGCATTCATTTATGCTACAAAACTACCCACTTTTCCTATTAAAATTCCCGATGGCGTTGCCACCCTTTCTAGGGGGTTGCTAGTAAAAAAAGCTTTGTATTCGGGATCATGTCCGGATCACTTTTAAATGGGACACTCTGTATATTTTTAAAAAACTTTTCAGGTTTTCATTCCCAGTCTCCGAAAAAGAAATAATTAAAGAAATTCAATTAAGATGTGCTCCTGCGACAATCTTTGCACTAATTTGTCAGGAGCAACTTGGTTTTGAAAAAAATGTTGCCTAAGAGTAAAACTAAAAAAGGAAATACATGAAAAGGATAATGTGACGTTTCGGTGTCTATATGGTCGATTAGACCACAAGTGAAAAAACACACATTTCCGAAAATTTTACAAGTTTCTCTGAAGAAGGTGTCTGATATAGACACCGAAACGTTACATTATCCTTTTCATTTATTTCCCTTTTTAGTTTTACTGTTAGGCAACAATTTTTTCGAAACCAATTTGCTCCTGACAACTTAGTGCTAATATTTTTGCAGGAGCACTTCATCTTAATTAAAATTTTTAATCATTTCTGTTTCAGAGACTGGGATTGAAAACATAAAAAGTTTTTTAGAAACGCAGAATCCCCCCAGATTATATTTCAATCGATACCCTGTATATTTCACCTTCTACACAACCAAGAAATATGCTATAGTAATATACTAATAATTCATGTGAAAATAAAAGCCACAGTGAATAGATGAATTCATAAACGTCGAATTGACCTATTACAACATTTTCCGATACATTGATGTGGTCTCACATCTACGGTGGTCACTTCAACAATCCCATGGCAGCTATTCAGCGTTTTTTCCATACCAAGAACAATCACAATCATACCACTGAAGAAGTAGTTGACGATTAACTTGTCCATAAAAATATTTTATCAAATTCATTACCTACAGGAGATATACCGAGAAATAAATAATAATATCTACACGACAATATAAACTTACTACACGTACTTAGTGGACAAACTCAAAAACATTACAATACGGAATATTACCTGACATAAAAGGAATGTAATCACATTAAATAAAACGGCCATTAAGTTGATTTACCAGTTATATTCCTACCAAGGCGCTCAACCACAGATTTATGGCAACATGGAGGAATCCAATGGTATATTATGTGAAGTATGAACTTGGTCAGGTGTTTCGAATTTACGCATACCATCGAGTTCTTCACCGGTGCTCTTTTGAAATATTGACCCTAGATGGTTGTCTCTACACGATACACCAAATTATTTATGAATTTGTTAGACCAGCTTTCCTCTGCTGCAGCGGTCTCTACTCTCTATGAATGAACTTATGCTTTGGACTGAGGTAAGGCAGAAGTTTTGTTTTTGAATTCATTATCAACTTCGTTTCATTAGAAATAGAAAGTTTAACTACTCTGTTATCCCTTGTTAATATCCAAAGTCAAAATACAATGTTTATGTTTATGTTGAATAATAATAATAATCCTTCAATAATTATTGACGTACAACGATTTTTTACACATTCAGTACCTACTGTCCTCAAATTGATCTCCAATGATAATCACATATACAGGGTAATACATAAAAGTATGTCACAACTTTAGTGGATGAATCTACGTATAATTTCGAAAAAAAAGTCCATATAAACATGGGTCCGCAAAAGCTTCGTTACGGAGCTATAGGGTGTTGAAATTTACGAAAAAAATTGTTTTTTTCTTCATAACTCCTACAGTTTTTGAGATATTAAGTCCAAATTTGGAATGCCAGCTATTTTCAAAGGTCTTCATCATTGCTGGACTCGAATCTTAACTAGAATCTACAAGGTTTTTCCTTTTCCAGAGCTATGTCACATTTTTCCCACTCAAACTTTTTTGCGGTACGATACTGGTCAGCGTAAAATCAATTTTTGATATCTTCGTTCAATTTAGAAACTTTTTCGACTCCTGTAATTTTTTCGTATCTAACCGTTTTCGAGTAAAAAATTATTGAATAAGCTTGAGTTGAGTCGCAGATGACGAGCTATCTAAATAAAAGCAAATTTTGGGCTACCTATCGAGTATTTCTATTATTTTTTTATTTAGCGAATAACATACAATCGTTCAATAATTTTTTACTCGAAAACGGTTAAAGATACGAAAAAATTACTGGAATCAAAAAAGTTTTCAAATGAACGAAGATATCAAAAATCGTTTAACGCTAATCAGTGGCGTACCGCAAAAAAGTTTGAGAGGGAAAAAAGAGACATGGCTCCGGAAAAGAAAATACCCTGTAGATTCTAGTTAAGATTCTGGACGTGCAATTATGAAGATAGTTGTAAAATAGCTCGCATTTCAATTAGAATATCTCAAAAAGAAGTTATGAAGAAAAAAAACATTTTTTCGGAAATTTCAACACCCTGTAGCTCCGTAAAGAAGCTTTAAGGGACTCATGTTCATATAAACTCTTTTTTTTAAATAAGATGTAGATTCACCCCCTCAAGTTGTAACATACTATTATGTTACACCCTGTAGTCTTTCTCTCACGAGCTCCTATTTCGAAACGTTTATTGATTACCTATAGACTAATACAGGAATTCGTTTCTGATCACGATCGTTTTTTCTTTCGAAATAAGGCAGAAAGAAGAATCGTTTTCTCCTCATCTTTAATATTCTGACAGTGGCAGTCACGATTTTAAAACAAACTTAATTAAATCTACTTTCCCAAACGGGAGATTTCAAAACGATAAACGAACAAATCATTCGGATATGCGATAAATCATTTCGTCATGTCACCGGTTGACAGAATCTTGCGAACAAACTGTGGAAATACTGGTTTTCATGTTATGTTGAGCCAGTTACCCAGATTGAGTCCTTCTCAAGGAAATAATGGACAGAATGCAGAATTGTTTATGATTGAGATCTAGTATTTCCACCCTTAACACACAGTTAATCAGTTAATTCAAATAAGGATTTCGTTTTTCCATGTTCCGTCACCATTAAAAGTTGACCTTTGTAACATCTGCGTGTTTTTTATAATTATTCCGAAATTGAATTCGATATTGAGAATGAAATACCACTGTTTAAATCTATGGGAGATGATTACCCTTCAGTAGGGTCCTGTAGCGGTCTTAGAAGAACAGAAGATTCGAAAAATCATCACTTGGAATGCCAGACCTGGTTTAAAACACCCTCCTGGCCCAAGAGCATGAATTAAGTATTTTGTATCTGAATATTGAAGGTATTCATTCGAATAGTTTTAGGTTTCAATTCTGTAAAAACGGCGAGACAGGATATTTTCTACTGAGATTTTTCCCTGAGCTCTGGTATCATACTCAGACTATAGTCTATCCAAATCCGAGAGGCAGCGTAAATGAACTAGAAACGCGATTTGGTCGCTCTTATTGGTCGAAAGTGGCGTTCCTGAAGCTTCGACCAATAAGAGCGACCAAATCGCGTTTCTAGTTTGTTACGCTGGCCTCTCGGATTTGGATAGACTATAGTATGGTACCTCGTTTTGCGCTAACCTCAGCTAGGGACTTTTTGTTTCATGTATTGTATTTGTTAGCTCTCAATTCGAAAGAAAATATATATAGTCCATTCACGAAAGGTTGAGCAGTCGGTTGGCCATGATAATTTGACATATTTCGCTGTGTATATTAAAATTTTAGGTTATGATGTTTATTTTCTTGTCAGATTGATACGCAATGTTGTCAATATTGCATAGAGTTGTCTGATAACTCGCAAGCTCGTCAGACGAGGCCGGGTACATTCGGCAACGTTGACTTTATTTTACGTTATGATAGCAAATACTGCCAACTTCAGATAAATAAAGAAACGCCTACTATGTGCTCAACCTTTCATGAACGGAGTATAGATCAAATTCATCAATGATTTCTAAAAAACTGTCAAAAATGACATACCTACATTCTCAAAGAATGACTAAAGCTTATAGCTATTTATGATATAAGTGTTAAAAGTGACTTTTCATTCTGTGAGTCAAAAAGTTCGAGTAATGAGCGGAGCGAATTGAACAATTTCACGAACAAAATAAAATCACTTTTAACACAAATACCATACAATGTTTTTTGTACAACTGCCCTATTTTGATGATGAAATGGGCGAATTTGCAATGACAATGATCTTCAAAATGATATGAGTGTTAAAAGTGACGTGGAAGCGTGTTAATAGTATATTATATTATAAAGATTAAAAGTGCATATTTTTTTACGAGCAATATTTGCAGTTGCGAGGCGGAGCCGAATGTAAAATTGCGAGTAAAAATAGGCACTTTCAGTCCGTATAATATATACTATTTTTCTCCAACCAAGCCAAAATTAAAATGAATTTGGCGATAGCAAGTCGGTAGTCAGGATATCTGGTATTGTTGGTGAATATAGATCGTCAAGTCGACGTCAAATGCAATTACTTTCAATCCAAGGATTAAAAGTAGCGTTTTTAATCCTAGGATTAAAAGTGTTGCTAAGCAACGAGCAAATTTTTATACGGTAAGGGAATTTATGACTTTTGCACCTGAAAATAGAACAAAAATGTCAACATTTTTTGATGATTGGAGAAAATAGTATATTAATTATAAGGATTAAAAGTGCAAATTTTTTTACGAGCAATATTTGCAGTTGCGTGGCGCAGTCGAGCGAATGCAGAATTGCGAGTTAAAATAGGCACTTTTAATCCGAATAATATATACTATTTTTTCTCCAACCAAGTCAAAATTACAATAAAATTGGTTTTAGTGAAAAATAGTTCATAATTTGGTGATGAATTTGAACACAGAATCATGACAGTGATTGTCAAGTAGACTTCAAATGCATTTACTTTTAATCCAAGGATTAAAAGTAGCGTTTTTGATCCTAGGATTAAAAGTGTTGCTAAGCAACGAGCAAATTTTTGTACGGTAAGGGAATTTATGACTTTTGCACCTGAAAATAGTACAAAAAAGTCAACATTTTTCGATGGTTGGAGAAAAACATATTTTTAACACGCTTCCACGTAAAAAATCAATTTTAACAATGTTTGTTGTCACTTTTAATGGCAGTTGTACAAAAAAATATTTTCTGACGACGGCTGGCGAATGAAGACCGAAAAGTTCAATAAAAGGAAGCAAAAATGATGGAAATGATTTTTCAATAATACTTCCTCACTTTCTCATGCACTCGAACGAAAATCGTTCCGACATCAAACAAAGGTATCATCTATCCCGCTTTCAATCGAACGAAACGAATAAATCCATCATTCAAACAATAATAACGAAACGCAGTGCTGCCAACCACTAGAAATCTCGTACAGCAAACTCTTCCGCCATGCTCCTAGTCCACCGTTTCAATGTTAAACGAACTGGACGTAACACCGACTATCGATCACACTCATTAATGATGTCGGTACAAATTTTTATCGGCGAAAACAATATTTCTTGTCCGATGGCCGATGAACAACACAATGCCGCCAGGGCTCATTAGCCGTTACGTCGATCGATCATTTATCAAAGTCTTCTCTCGAAATGATTTCTATTTCAGGGTACTTACGGTATGCTAAATTGAATCTCGCTCGATCACGGTAGGTGCGTGAGTGGGTTGGGATGACTTACCTGAAAAGAAAAAGAATAATTGAGCATTGAACAAAATTAGAGTAATTATTTATTGAAATTTTCAACACTTGTGAACAATTTGTTGAACAACCTTAGTTGATGCATTTATTTCAGTTTCATGTCGAATTCGAGGTTATAGTTATAGTTTAAAAAGGGGTTACAGTTCACTGCGACCTTAGAGTCTATTGTGCGCCCTTACAAAGCTGTTCTAACGACACCCTTTACAGCTGTTTCAAAGATTTAATGAAATCCAATATCTGTGAAGGCTTCAACGAGGCTAGTTCCTCACTCTTACATGTTTCTTGCCCGAGGCATTTTGTCCTTAGGCTCGTAATGCCAAAGTATTCCGTGACTAGGTGAATGGGGGTTTCTTCCTCCTCCCCACAGAACCTACACTCGTCAGTGTCCGATAATCCCATCCTCAACAGGTGCTTCCTGGGGCGACAGTGTCCTGTGAGAAAGCCAGTGAGGAGGTGTAATTTTTTCTTACCAAGATCCAGATATCATTTGGATCTTGCTGTTTCAAAGTTCCGAAGGAACTTAGTGGAATGATCCATCCCTAGGAGGTTCCGCCAGAGTTTTTCATTCTCGACTTGCTCCTTCTCCAGAAACTCCTTATTATTACCTACAGGGTTTTTCACTATAATTTGACCCCTCCTTTAACTTTTTTACTAAAGAAGATACAAAAAAATGTTTCATACAAAAGTTTCAAGAAATCCACTGAGGTTTTCGATATGACTTCACAAACTGAACTATATACAGGGTGTCCAACATATTGATGGCAACTTCATTTTTCAAATGGAACACCCTGTATATTTTTCTATATTTGGCTTGCTCTTTTTTTCCTGATTTCAAATATGTAACATATGTTGGTCTATCTCTTTTATTCTGAGTACCACAGAGTTTCAAATTTTAAAAATGGAAGAATATACAGGACAGGGTGTCCCATTTGAAAAAATGTAGTTGCACTCAATATGTTGTTCACCCTGTATATATTCCAATTGATGTTATCAAAACTCCAAAAGTGGGCATTTTCAGAGCTTGCCAGGTGGTTTTTAAAATTTGAAACGCTGTGGTACTCAGAATAAAAAAGGTAGATTAACATATGTTACATATTCGCAATCGGAAATAATTTAATAACTCTCAGATCCTCAATTTTATATCACCGACCATATTTGTATCTTAAAATTCGGATCTTACCAGCAAAACCCAGCTGACTTGTGGCTGTCCACCAAGAATTTCTTCAATAATCTGAGGCAAATAACCAAAGTCACGAAGCAAAATCGCCAGCATATTGTGAAATTCAAACGATAAATCTGGAGCTGACCATTAATGAAACAAAATCAAAGTTATAACCGTGTGAACCAATTGGTTTATGACACCACAGCCCAGCTCAACAATTGCCTTTTTACGACATGTCGTAAAGACGGTTTGTTTGAAACACCGTGAATTCGTGAAAATTGGTCAGATTAAGACTTACACAACGTTTTCCTATAATTAGAATAAAAGGCAATAATTCATACTGTGATTGATGGTACAGAATGAGTGGTAAAGAGGCTCGTATAAGAATATATTCGTAGTACGCAGGGAGATTATTGGGAGCTTATAAAACTTATAAACATTTTTATGGTCACCTTTTACCAAGGCTTTGTTACGTGATAGTTAAAAGGAACTTTACAATTAATTAATGGTACTCGCTTGATGTTTTAGCGCTTGTATTAGTTGTTGTAATGTGGGTTTTATTGTTTAACGTAATAGAATTAATGATATGAATCATGAGATACCTACATTTTACTATGAAGATGTTGTTCTTTTATTGTACTCACTTGAAGAAGAAATTTATTTGCTCTTTCACTAGGAGAGACAGTTCAGGGTTTTGAACCTTGAAAACAAACTAATTTCTACAAAGTACAACTAAAAATGTGTTTATCCACGACTGTAGTATAATCCACCCATTATTATAATAAGTGAATAATTAGTTATTATTCACTGCTGTCAGATGCTCCATAGATTTATTTTTAATATTATATTTTTTACTTTGATATTTCTTCATTATTGAAAGTACCTACTAACGAATATGGTCAAGCGAGGATCAAATCTACCTTTATTACATCAATTGAAGCAATTTTCAAATAAACAATGACACAGTTCTGCAAAAATTTCTCATGTCAACTTGGCTTTTTCCACACTTGTAATAGAAGGATCTTGTCACGGTCTCCAAATGTTAAAATCTTCAAGAAATCATTACACACATCTATAGTCCGTGCACGAAAGTTTGAGCGCATAGTAGGCGTTTGTTTATTTATTTGAAGTTGGCAGTATTTGCTGTCATCGGCCTCGTCTAAGAAGCTTGCGAGTTATCAGAGAACTCTATGCAATATTGACAACATTGCGTATAAATCTGACAAGAAAATAAACAACATAACCTAAAATTTCAATATACAAGTGGAATGTAACAAATTTCCATAGCCAACCGACGGCTCAACCTTTCGTGAACGGACTATAAGTGCATTCATTACCTACTGACAGAAATCATGGAATGTCTTTTCCTTAATCATCGAAGACGAACGGAAATATAAAATCATAGAAGATCATCTACTCGCAATCAAGGATCACCGAATCACCTATATTTCACGAGTCATCGAGGGCCAACGGAAATATAAAATCATAGAAGACCATTCACTCCCAATCAAAGATCATCGAATTCCGTTTGACGAATCATCGAGGACCAACGTCCGCGTCCGAAACGCCGTAGGCAATCAATCCAAGTTAATTGTGTTAGGTTTTTCTGAGCAAACAAAAACACCGCGATCGCCTCAATTGCCCGAATAAAGTAGCACCACAATAGATCCAATAATTAACCGTGAAAACGTTCTTGTAAATCGCTACAATGGAGCCAACGAATGCCTCGGTGTTCTTCTTCTTGTTTTTTGGTCTCGTCTATTACGCTCCATTATTTGTGCCTCGAATAAACACGATAGAACGATAGCGGCGGCAATAATGAATTCAATATGTTATTGTGCTATTTTATTATTTATTAAACAGGAAATTGTTTCGATTTGCTCGATTTCAAGGGCAATTTTCTTTCGAGTTACGGTTTATTTCTATTCAATTTTTTCTGCGTAACGTCGAGATTGAAGTTTTTATGCTCGGATTCTTACGCTGTGGGAACGCGAGTTAATACGAATATTTCACTTCTAAAACCGTCAAACCACGCGCTTTAAACGCTCATATTCTATGTTCTATACGTTGGCTAATTATTAAATATTCATAATACTGCGCAAAAAAATTAACGCACATTATGGAAATCTCAAATTTATTCTACAACTGAAGGTGTTCTCAAATTTGACCCAAGAGGAATGTGCCAAGCGGTAGTTTTGCGAGAAGAAGGATGGACATACACAAGAATTGCAGAAAGGTTTGGAGTTTCCCATACAAGTGTGTCCAGAATGTTGCAACGATTCAGGGAGATAGGTATGAATGTCCGAAGACCAGGACAGGGTAGACCACGGGTAACAACTGCCATTCAAGAACGTTACTTGAGAGTTTCTTCGTTGAGAAAACGGTTTCCAACCGCTCGCCTCCTTCAAAATCAGCTTGAGCTAATTCACGGGGTGCAAATTAGCACTCAGACAATAAGAAATCGCCTCAGAGTATATGATTTAAGGCCTCGTGTCGCGGCAAGAGGCCCAGCTCTTACCCCAGCCCATCGAAGGGCGCGTTTGGATTTTGCGAGAGAGCATATCCATTGGTAAGAGGCTGATTGGGAAAGAGTTCTCTTCACAGATAAGTCTAGATTCTGCCTCTACCATTGTGATCGACGTTCCCTTGTATACAGACGTCCACATGAAAGATATGCTCAGTGCAATTTCCTGAATACTACTGGTTTCGGGGGAGGATCGATTATGGTATGGGGTGGAATACCTTTGACTGCTCGCACAGACCTAGTGGTCGTTGATAATGGAGCTATGAATGCTGATAGGTATATAAGGTACATTCTTGAAGAGCACGTAGTGCCATTTGCCCCATACATTGGAGAAAAATTCATTTTTATGGACGATAATGCCAGACCCGCGTGCGCATCGTTCAGGAGTACCTTGAAGAGGTTGAAGTCTCTCGAATGGAATGGCCAGCAAGAAGTCCAGATTTCAATCCGATTGAGCAGGTTTGGGACAAACCCTAATAGAAGACTGAGAAGTTCAGAAAATCATCCAGCTACTCTTTATGACTTAGGAATCCAAATCAGAGAAATCTGGGAAGGATTAGATCAGAACATTTTAAGATCACTCATTTGAGTATGAACCGTCGTTGCCGAGCTGTAATTAACGCAAGGGGTTGAAATACCAAGTATTAAATCACTTATCAGCATTCCAGTATTTGAAAATTGTTTATTTCTCTTCTTTCACATAGGATTCGGTGAAATCCTGAATTTTTCTTCCATTTAATATGTCTTGTTTCGTTCAAAACCTTCCCGAGAGAACATAAAAAATAAGTTATAAAGTCAATGTAGAGTTAACTTTCATTAAAATTGAGATTTTCAGAATGTGCGTTAATTTTTTTGCGCAGTGTATGTTCTATACGTTGGATAATTATTTAAATATTCATAATATGTTTATATGTTTTCTGGTGGAATCGAGACGACAGGAATATGCATTGAAACCATCTCAATCATGAAGTAATGTGTCAGTTAGGTACTTAATTTTCAATATCCGACGAAGCGCAAATTGAAATTCAATAAAAAATATTATAACATAGCCGTTTTGCTCGGCATGAATTATAGCATAAATTAATAAACAAGTTCTTACAGTTAGCGGCTAACACGGCTATTCAGATTTAGCTTGTGGATATAGACGGTGATTCCTTTTATATTCGTAATAGATGTTGAATGCCTAATTTGTAATCCTAAGTATCCTAACGAGGTAATTCATCTGCTCAACGGAAGCTGATAGAACAACAAAAAATAGGCTTGTTTGAATAATCGAAGAATTCAGGAAGTGGATGGTAGCGGTCTAAATTTCTGTTAAGTATTATAATTTGCGAATATCCTGAATTAAGCCCACTGAGAGTTTGAGAATTAATTTGGTGCGATTTAATTGAGGATGAGATTATGTGAAGAATAATGTTTCTTATTAATCAAAATTCAGTTTGTTGCTCTCGATGTGAGGAAGTTTGTACTAATGATTGAGCGTATACAGGGTGTCCCGGAAAATGTGGGAAATCTCTCGGATTCATATAGAACATAAAAATGAAAGTGACAAGTTCTCATATTTTTTTTCCTAGCGGCCCTCCCTACGAAGATACGACCTCCTAAATGACGCCATTGGAAATCCATTTTAGTGGAATGAGTTTCAAACTACTCGATATAATTTGATGGAAATTTGATATGATTAATAGTATTAAGGACCTCTTAAATCACCGCACTCAAATTTAAATTGGCTTGTTCAGTTTACCAGGGGTGGACTGGGTCGTACATTTTAATGCTTACATTTTTAACACCCTGTATGATAAGGTGCTAAAAAAATAGATTTGTATACTTTGAACATTAAGCTAAAGAAGAGGTACTTTTGTTCGGTGTCGATAAAATGAACCGTTTTCGAAAAAAAAATGAAAGAAGTAGGTAATTGAAATTTATTCCACTAAAATTAATTTCCAGTGGCGTCATTCAGGAGGTCGTATCTTTGTAGGGAGGGCCACTAGGAAAAAAAATATGGAAACTTGTCATCTTATTTTTTTATGTTCTACCTGAATCCGAGAGATTCACGCATTTTCCGGGACAACCTGTATAATATCTGCTTCTTGATTTAAATAATTTTTTGCTCGAAAAAAGATGAAAAGAATCGTTATGTATTTTGAGTCTATCAATTCTAAAATGATTTTATTCTGGAAATTACTAGAAATGCCCATAATGAGTATTATTTTCTATAAAACGATAACAAACTTTCTTTTCAGATTCAGTTTTTGTTGGTGGGATCATTTTTAATATTTTATTGACACTTTACTATTATCCCGAAATTCATTATCGTTCTTTTTGTTTATTTTCAGAAAAAATTTAAAAAATTGATTTTTTTCAGAGAAAACAAAGCTTTCCAGAAGTTCCTGAGGACAGCTGACCGATGCTTGACGAAACATCCAAAATCATAAATAAACAGAAATTAGCCCCAATTCAAATGCATGTTCAAGGGTTCACCAAATGTGCAAAATCATTAGCAAATTGTTCCATAACAAAAGAAATCGTCCCTCTCGACTTCCTGTTTCAATAGATCAATTTTTGCGATGGTCACTCTATGCGATCCGAGGGCGTTTGACCGATTCTTTCTCTCCGTGAGATTCTCCGTTCTGTCGAAACAATAATGCCTTTCACATCAAGTGCGCCGTGACAAATTTGAAAATCTGTTAAATCATCCGGACTTGGCCGAGTGACGCGGATCCTCCCTCGCATACGGTTTTGCAGGACCGTAACGGAGTGGATTTCACCCTAGATTATCGGTTTAGATATCTTTTGGTGGAGTTTGAAATAACTTCATGTTTAAATAACTACCTTACAATATAGCCATACACTCAGATAGTCAAGCTGCTATTAAAGCACTGAGCTCCTACGTCATCGACACAAAGATGATCTGGGAGTGCCGGAACAAACTGAAAGAGATAGGCAAGAAAAATAAGGTCTTTTAATCTGGGTTCACGGCCATTTGGGAATCAAAGGAAACGAAGAGGCTAATACACTTGCCAAAGAGGACGCACGCTATCACTCATTGACCTTCTGAGGTATAGGTAAATGTATCTATAAGAAGAAGTTTCTGGAGAAGGAGAAGCCGAGAAGGAAAAACTCTGGCGGAATATCCCAGGGATGGATCATTCCACTAAGTTCCTTCGGAACTTTGAAACAGCAAGATCCAAAAGATATCTGGATCTTGGTAAGGAACAATTACATCTCCTCACTGGCTTTCTTACAGGACACTGTAGCCTCAGGAAGCACCTGTTGAGGATGGGATTATCGGACACTGACGATTGTAGGTTCTGAGGGGAAGAGGAGGAAACCCCATTTACCTAGTCACGGAATGCTTTGCCATTGCAAGCCTTAGAAGAGAATGCCTTGGGCGAGAAACTTTTAAGAGTGAGAAACCAGCCTTGTTGAAGCCTTCACAGATATTGGATTTCATCAGATCTCTGAAACTGGAAGGCGAACTGTGAAGGGTGTGGCTAGAACAGCTCTGTAAGGGGCACAATAGACCTTGAGGTCGCCAGTGAACTGTAACCCCTTTTTAAACTAATCAACTAACTAACTAACTCCCTTACATAAATACTCTTTTGAATCGAGAGCTAACTTGATACAAATACATGAAACAAAATATTCTCCAGCTGAGATTAGTGCAAAACGTGGTACTATACAATTTTCCGTATGATACCAGAGCTGAGAGAAAAAACCCTGTCTCGCGCCGTTTTTACAAAATTCAACTTATTATTCTGTATCAGATGCAACCGATAACCTTCTCCGAGATGCCTGTGGAATTCTGAATCTAAAACAAAAAGAAGAAACAAAAAATGAACCAGAAAAAAATTGTTGAAACTATCAAATCGATTCAAAATCAACAATCTAATTCAAAAATGAATCGTTAACTTCATTTATAGCTCTTAAGTCACTCTAAAATTTATATATGGAACAATTTATGTTCTTATACGTTTAAGAACAGTCCATATTTCCCTTAGATCAAATACAAGAACACAAGTCGGGGATCAGTTATTAAATATTTGTTCTGAATTTTACATGTGTTCCACTCAGGTTGCCACATTGCTTTATGGCTCTTTCAATTTTGCCAGAGAATAATTGGACCAAAATGTTCGCGTATTTCAAGTGATGATTTTTCAGAAACTCAGATGTGCAAGTAACTTTCTTCAGATCCATACTGCAGAGTAAGTCCCATAAAATAAAATAGTGGTCTTTCAGTATAAATATCCACCTGAATCTCAGAATCATAATAGAGAAATTGTGCCCACTTATGCCAAGATGAAATAACTTAAACTCCTTAAGCTCAAGAGATCTACGAGCTACCAAATAAGCTCTATTCGAAAGAAACTGTTAAAAACGTTATTCTCGCAATAACAAACACAATAATAACACCGTTCCTCTGATTGCAGATCATTTATTCAATAATAACAAGGAGATAGTAAAACATACGTGAGATTACGCTAATCACAGCAACATTTTTTCGTCACCTCTCTACACACGTCTTCAGGACCCAATCACTAGCCACCTGCAGCAATGGCATTTTTCATCCGCTGTCCTATGCTCGACGTATTAACGGAATTCTAGGAAGTAGGCTAAGAGACGAACTCTGACCCCCGCGTCTTCGCGTGGCCTCCGCAATCTCCCGACCTGTCTCCCGTGGACTTTTTTTCGCATAGACGCGGTATCATCCTCTCAGCAACATTAGTAACGACCAAATTATTAATCTTCGGGTGTTTTACAGGCGATGGTGATTTCGCTAACGGTTTTCTTTGAGGAGATGGTGCATCGGGTATGCCATAACCTGTTATTTTGTAATTAAAATAGCCATGCGTTGTGATTAGGGGAATTTCGCGTTCAACTGGATCGAAATTGGATGGAATTGTTGGTAGAATTGGGTCTCGATTTCAACGATTCTCAGTAACACATTAAATTTTCTTCAGCACTTGTATTTAAATCGAATGAAACAAATCAAAAGGTGCCGAAAACTCATGAATTTTATGTATTATATTTTCACACAGTTGTCGATTGATAAGTACATTTCAAAAGAAATACTTAAAAGTTCTTCACTTGAATTTTTCGGCAATAATTTGAGAGCATAAATGAATGAAGGAGTTCAGTAATTATTTTCGATTGAATCTTCAATATTTTGGCGAGTTTTTTGTTCTTTTTGCAGAAGTTTTATGAAAATAGTACCGAGTGAATAATAAGTAAGTAGCATACTATACTTTATCCACGACTACTGAATATATTCCTTGAAGATTTTAACATTTGGCGACTGCGACAAGACCCTTCTATGACAAACGTGGAAAAAGTCAAGTTGACACATGAGAAATTTTTGGAGAACTGATCATTGCATATTTTGTAATAAGAAATGTTTTAATTGATATAATAAAAGTAAATTTGACCCTCGATTGACAAGGTATGCCCATATTTGTTAGTTGGAGTACCTTAGAATACTGAAGAAATACCAATTTAAAGAATGTCATATCAAAGCTAAATCTATGAAGCATCTGACAGCAGTGAATTATATCTCATTAATCACTTGTGATTTATCGGTATTATTTTGGCCGAGCCCACAGACGTGAAATGGCTAGATTATATAGTAGTCGTGGATGAAGATCATTTTTACAATCAAAGTACAACCTTTGATAGGACCAGAGCCCTTTTGTGGCAATTAAGTGTGAAAACCCCATACAAATTTAAATTCCAGTGAAGTATGACGATAATTGATGAACTGCATGCAACAATTCCTTACTTTCGCCTGTCAAAAAAAAATAATGATCGTGATCTTCATCTTACAAAACGAAAGCGTCTCAGCCTGAAATATCTCAATCAATTCGATCCATAAAAGCCAAAGGACTACCATAACATAATGCAAAACAAATGATGAAGATGCTCTTGCTTCCAACATAGCCTCCGAAAAAGGTAAACCAATATGTAACAATACAAAACTCAATGCGCTTCGTTGTATTGTTACGATATCTGCGAATTAGTGCCAAATTGAGCCGATGTATTTCCTGATAGTCATTGAGCGGATTATTTTGACTTATAGGGGTTAATTTAGGGGAGATTTTATCGTGAAAATCATTGTAGGGATGCTTTTCGGTTAAGTAGAGATCATGAGACAATATGTTAGCTGGGAATGGAAGTGTGTTCGTGTAATTTGTTACAGATTGCTAATTTCTCAATGAATTTATTTGGAATTTGATGACTAAAGATCATCGGTGCATTGGCTGGATTAACAGGGTTGTATTTGAGTTATTTTGAAGTGAAATATAGCGATTTGGTTGAAAATATTTTGAAGATAAATAATTGTCAAATATATAACGTTTTTAACAGTTTATTCGAATAAGATTTATTTGGTAGCTGGTTTATTTTGAGCTTAAGGAGTTTCAGTTCGACCTCCTTTTACAATTTTTTCATTATCATTTCGAAATATAAGTTGATATTAAGGGTGGAATACTACTGTTTGAATGCCTAGGAGATGATTAGACGTTAGTAGGAGTCTGTAGAGAGTTCCCTTCACATCTAAGGTGCTGAAATTTAATCATTTGAAGAACAACACGTGGTTTTGTAAGATCTCCTAATTGAAGAGTAGCGATATTTGAAAATCGAGAGAATTCCAAGAACGAGAGATTAAAATGTGATGAACAAACCCTCTGTTTTCTATCGTGCTATTGAACAAGCTATAATATTAAACATTTCTCCTGTTCACTCTAAAAAGTGCGTCCACTGCGTTAAATCATTTTTAATTAATCCTAGATTACAAACAGGTTTATCCCAACCCATTCATATCATTTTCAAATCTTTTTACGATTTAACTGTATACCAATATTCTACCTCGTACTCAGTATACATCGGGAGCATAGAAGACATTACTCCTATTAAAATCTTTCCATCTTCTTATATAGTTGTGAACTTTACAGAATTATCTTTAATTTGAAATATTTCACTATATTACGTTTAATTGCATAAATTTTTTGTGATGAACAATAGGACAAGTTATATTGAACTAAGAGAAAATCCAAAAATAAATCCAACACAATGTAGTAATATCAACCATTTGGCGAAATATCTCTGGAATACAATATTATATTATGTGACACTTACTTCAATATTTATTACATTCATGAAACATCTCAATGGAGCATGGAGATAGGATAGTATAGAGTTGCCATTTTTGAAATAAACGTTGTATCAGATGCGCCATATTACTACCACCTAACATCAAAAATATAATCGCTGAATTTTCTGGAGGAATTGTGATTCTGCGCCTGTTTCTAGTTAAATTGTCACTTTTCTGCTTAACAATATAGAATGAAATGATATCGTGCTCTGTAAGGCTTTCTTTAAGCACAAAAGAGACAGATAAGAAGAAAATTAGAGGAAAAACATATCACAGGTAGGGATGAGTACTGAACAGATCCTCATTCGAAATTTTTGCTATAGTCTGTCTTGGTAATCTAATATCTTTTTATATGTTTATATTATCGCCTGAAGAAAAATTGTTTATTTAATATTCAATTGATCTTATTTGAACAGGATTCCTAAAGACCCCAACACGTCGTATTTTTTGGGTGAAGTTTGTAAACAGAAAAAACTGGCAACTTAATTCAACCATGAACTTTCCGCCATATTGGTCCCCGACTTTGCCCCGCCCAGTGGTACTATTTTTCCTTACTCAATTGTATGTCATAGCGTCTCTTCTCTATTATATCTCGATGCAATAGAGTGTACCTATTTCTATTATCAAATTTTCTGTTGAATTTCGTTAAGTGCAACCATACGCAGTTTAGATGATAGACAGATAGACAAATCAGAATCACATAGTTGAAAAAATACAAATCTATGTGCTAAGTAATTCAAAAAAAACATACATATCCCCACCGGGGTTCGAACCCAGAACCAAAAGTTCGTAGTAAGCGCTCTTCCACTTCAACCACCCGAACGACATCGAATAAAAATGTAGGCGTTTTCAGCCATAGATTTCGCTCTCCTCTGCTTACGTAAGTGCGTGAGAAAAGGACATTAACTGACGTTATGAAACTGGGTTAGAATCCGGGTCGAAAGACGCCTTCAAAGGCGACTGCTACGCCGAATCTCCGAGTGCCATTAAGAACTAGTCCGTGTTTTCTTCGCTTAATTAATTCAACGGTCGAGATGCAATCGTCATTTAGTTTTTCCTATACGTCGGGCGCTTTTTGTCGGCTAATTTATGCGAAATTTTAACGGTGCAGGTTTCACGGCGTTTACCACACAAGTCAGAAACGAGAGCGACATGGTTTTTCGATATTCTGTGTTCGGATGACGCAACAGAGATTGAGATGTTGATGCTCGCGTGGGTGGTAGGACTGGATGGATAGAATCTTCGTTGAATGTCTGGGTGTTCCCAGATGGGGCGATAGGTAAATGATTTTGTTCGGAGTATAGAATGGAGTATTGAATTCGAGAAGAATCTGTGACAAACTCTGGGTTACCGATCGTTTCAGAGAACCAGATGAGAAACTGAATCAGGAAGAGAAGTTTGCGAATATGATATCTTTATGGTATTTTTTATTCTTGTATCGCAAGATATAGGGCGTACTACAGGACGTATAAATAGCTTTTCCAAAAATATGAACAAAAAATTCAATTAATTCAATCTCTGAATAGTAGTTTGCAACCCCTGTGGTTGAAATTAAAAAAGTGTTAGTTTTTAATATCTCCAAAACCTTTCATAGTACAGAAAACAGCTTTCAAGAGCATTTTAATTATAACGAGCTTTGTTTTTTGCGCATTTTTCTCTAAACTAATAATTGGTAAGGGTTGATGAATGTTTTGAAAGATTATTTTTTCCCTTAGCTTCTATGCCAATGAAAAAAGTCTTCTTTTTGAGACGGTCGCTTGAGCCAATGTTTTCTACACAAAAAACAGTAGGTCTAGTTTATATGCTCCAAAGTCGAACTTTCTCAAGGAAAATCAACTTTGATGATGAGAAACATGGTCCATTTTTGACTGTTACCTAGTGAAGAGGTTTGACAAAAATATTCCGGAAGATAGACCGTGTTTTCCAATTTAAAAAGTTGACTCTTTCCGAAAACGGTCTAATTCAGATCGTTGAAAAATTAAGAAAATTTTAAATCGCTATATTTATGGTCTTATGGCCAGACTCAGTTGAGAACACCCCCCTGGCCAAAGATCAGGAATTTATCATTTTGCATCTGAATATTGAAGGTAATTATTCTAATAGTTTTAAGTTTCACCTTTGTAAGAAAGGCGAGATAGGGTTTTTTTCTACTGAGGTTTTATGGTAACTCGTTTTACACTAACCTCAGATAGGGACTTTTTTGTTTCATTTATTGTATTTTGTTAGATCTTTATTCAAAAGAAGAAGAAGAAAATACTGTACACAAATGCGGGGGACTTTGGGAGATGATTCCTCGATGAAATAAGCAGGAATATTTCATATAAATTTGTTTCGAAATCGACCCCCCTTCCAAGCTACAGCCTTTGGAAGGCGATGACGAGTTGGCAGTTTTTAATTTTTTTACGGCTTCTTAAAAACACAGAGTCATAAAACTATACATAATATGAACCACTAAGTAGTTATTACTCACACACATTTTTTTAGATCTCATAACTTTACTATTAGGGGTTGAAAATAACAACCCCCTATGATTTTCGTTCAAAAATTGTTTTCGTGGGACAGATTTTCAAGAAATAAAATTCTCTCATGGTTTCCCATTCAATTCTGCAGCAAAAAGTCTCCTGCAAAATTTCGATAGAGTCGATACTTTTCTCGGAAAAAATAAAAAACTTAATCTTACGAAACTGAAAATTGTAGAATCATAGAAAAGCTTTTTTCTTTTCTCAAAAGCAATTTGAGCATAAACAATATCTTAGATATTAATTCTATGGAACATACGATGAAGTTTCATTTTTTCCGAGAAATAGTCGACTGCATCGAAATTTTGCAAGAGACTTTTGTTCTCCAGAATTGAATGGGAAATCATAAAAGAATTTTCAACCCTAATAATAAAGATATGGTAAATAGTTACAAAATTATACGATAGCTAAGTCACAGAATAGAGAAAATGGAGCAGTTCATTGAAGAAGCGACTCTCCTCTGTGCCATAACCACACCGTTTTTCAGTAGTACCAACTGATAGATATATCAGATCGTAAAGCTCATTGCTATGCCATGAGAAGCGCTCTTTTCCATCTCGTCTCTTTTCCCCATAGCCCTCAACTCGAAACCACAATGTATGTCAATCAGTTTTTTAGGACGTTCGTGGCATATTTTATATCATTTTTACGTCGCCTGGCCTCCAACTGCCATTCGTATCTCCACGATTGGAATAAAAATTCGTTTCCTTGGATTGTTGATTTGTAGTACAGATGACAAGGTATAGATAGCGCAGAAAGCGGGATGAGTTATACGGTTTTCAACAGAAATACAGCGTTCTGGTAGAGTTAAATCAATCAGGGATTTCGCAACATTTCAACATGTGTGGAGAATGATTCAGAAGAATCACGCAACGAGGTGTTTGATAAATGTTGCGTTTTCTTATGACCACACCCTGAGAATATTTTTTCGTGATGTTAATCTTTGATTTGATCTCATGAATATCAAATCTATTCGATGGTATGATGAATTCAACAGAGAAACTGACATAGAAAGCTCTTAGCTAATTGATGTCTATGGTTTGAAATTTTGAAAACAAGTTGTTAGCTGAGGCCAAAAAAAATCTTTTTGAATTTAGTTTGAATCCTAATAGATTACCAATAAAATATTATTTTTGTCTCCATTTTTTGTCAAGTTTCACTCAATTCCATCTTTTTTAACATAAAACATACCCAAGCAAGTCAAAGCAATGAGTACTTACGTGTCGAACTATAACTTCGAAGATTACAACATAATAGTCGGTGAAGTTCTTCAATTTATTCAAACTGAATAATCGCATTTATTAACCATAGAGCAACGGGTAAAAACACAAAAATGTCGTTTGTGCATCATACAAATAGAAAACACTATAGAAAAGAATGTATAGTCCGTTCACGAAAGTTTGAGCGCATAGTAGGCGTTTGTTTATTTATCTGAAGTTGGCAGTATTTGCTGTCATAACGTAAAATAAAGTCAACGATGCCGAATGAACCCGGCCTCGTCCGACGAGCTTGTGAGTTATCAGTTAACTCTATGCAATATTGACAACGTATGCGTATCAATCTGACATAAAAATAAACAACATAACCTAAAATTTTAATATACGCAGTGGAATATGCCAGATTTCCATGGCCAACCGACGGCTCAATCTTTCGTGAACGGACTATAGGTAATAACTTAGAATGAGGATCAAGTTTCAGAGCAATCCATTATTCTTCGATCTTGGAGAAATTGAGTAAAGAGCATAGAAATGAAAAGACTACTGGAAAGAGAATGTGGTAATTATACGATGCTAATTTTTTCTGTGCTCATCAACAGTTTGAAACCATAGAAAATATTGAGATTCAGATGAAAATAGGTTATTGAACATTTTTTATACTCCTATTGATACAAACCATACAATGTCATATATTTTCAAAATCAGAATAAAATTAAGCTTTCAGAAAATGGCACAAAAATCTAGTATTCTAGTAAAACATAAACTTTGGGTCATAGCTTCGTAATTAGAAATGGTGCAAAAAAATGAGCCCGCCACTGGATTCTACGTAAAAAGTGCCTGTATATGTTTTAATTTCAGAGCTCTATCATCAGTATTCGCGGAGATATGATTTTTTTTATATCGACACTTTTCCAATTTTCGCTTATAACTCGAAAACAAAAAAGGCAGCCAAAATTAATTACTAGATACTCTTGTTAGTTTCTCAGAAAAAGGAATTTAGAAGTGGTATCAGATTTTCTCCATCTCCTCTGGTTTAAAAGTTGTAGTGCTAAACATCGAAATATGCCCACCCTGTACATATCTCTCATACTGATCATTTACAGATTCCTGTACTTCTTAATTAAACTCGCTCTCCCATCAACCTATAGGAACCTCCGCTTTGAGCAGGCCACTTCCAAGAAACCACGTCTTAATTTTCAACACAGAAATCACGATCGACCATCGAATTGTGTTTCTTAATTAAATTTTATTAAGAGATCATGCCGGCCGATTTCTCGGATCACAGAACGTGTACAATTAGCGAAAGCCATCGAGAAAGACGAAGACGGGACCATAGAGCCGAAATTTGACGTTTTGTGCAACGAACAAGGCACGAGAAACCAGGGAGGCCATCATAATTGATATTACTTAGACAGATGAACAAAGAAAAGTCGAGTGTCGTGCCACGAACCTTGTTATTTCCGACTTTTTCGAACACAAAAGACTATTTAGTTTGACACAAACGCTCAGGATCTCACGCGCTACTTTCCTCGAAAATAATATATTCTATGGTCGCAGAAATGTCAGGCACGTCAGTGACTTTACGGTCTCTGTTGCGATTTTTAACCGGATTTCTGATTTTATGGTGTATCTTGGGAATTGGGAGGTTTCTTGTCTAACCCACTGTTGGAGTCTCCAAAGCAAATCTTTAGACATAGTAATTCCACTTATTCATTAGGGGTACTTTCTTCAATGTTGGCCGTATCGTCTCAATATCTCCATTATTTACGTCAAGTCCTGATTTGTCACAGGTTCTCGATATTTATTATGATATTTATTCTTGAAAATTGACTGTATTTGTGACGCCAAGGTGGTATATAATTAAATTTATTGTTTTTTGTTGTTGAGATATACCTAATCATAAGAAATAATTTACTGAATAGAGGAAATAATAACTATTCTATGGACCTCGCCATGAATATATCAAGAAATCCTTCAAATTAATCTAATAATACCTACTTACTCAAACGAGACAAAAAACTTTTTTATTCAAGTGTTCAGAATAATAAAACATATATTTTTTGTATCATACGCAGAATTCAATATTGTTTTCGTTATATTGAAAGACCAAATACCAATACCAAATAAATTGAATTATTGTTATATTATCTCTAAGAGCTCCTCTTCGGTAGGTTTGTTTCCTAACCTACCGTCGCAGTCTCCAAAGTAAAGTTACTCTCTTAATGAATTCAAAGCATTACCGCTTTCTGGAAGTCATAAAATACTAAAATACCATGGAATAGCTCAAGCAGGATCTCTAATAACTCCAATTTTTAATAGTTTTTTGCAGCTATGGGAGAGAACACACAAATAATTCCTCCAATTACATTTCTCGTGATCAACTAAAGACCACTCTCAGTTTTATAATGTGCAACCGAGTGAAGTGCATTTAACAGACATTTAAATTAAATGTAGATACTGTAGGCAGCCGCGGTAGTAAAAAACTGGTTTCGTAGGTTAGGTAGAATGCAGCGCTTATTAAGTTCTTGTGGAATTAGACCACTTTTCTCTCTCACTCTTGGTTTCTGTTCGATCCACGTTCAGATAGAAGAACTGCAGCATATTTGGAATAAAGGTCTGTGGTTTGAATAAAATGGAAAACTACTCGATAATGATGCATAAAAAATGGCAAATTTAAAATTAGTCGATGTGAAATTTAAGGAAAGCCCTAGCTGAACAAGTTCTTTTGAGCGCTCGTCTATTGGTGGAGCAGTAAGATTATTATCTCAAAATTTTGTATAAGTAATGCTCAGTTGCAGGAACGTCCATTAAAATTTAAAGGTCCATTAAACCCTTAATCCTCCATTAGTTCCTTGTAATAATGGAGGATTAAGAGTTTAAGGGACCTTTAAATTTTAATGGACGTTCCTGCAACTGACACTGAGACTTGAGATTGATACTAAATATGAATGAAAAATCTCAGCGTGATCGGAATTATATTCTGCAAATTATCGAAAAAATTAAATACGTAAAAAATTGATATTGAAAATATCCAAATTATATGGTTATGATTTCACAATCCTCCGACAATTTGATTATTTTTTCTTCATCAATTTAAATCCTCACACTTTTTTTCATTGGAATATGAGATTTTTTTCGATATCACGAAAGACATTTTTTATGGTTGCATTAAGGCAAATCCCACTAATTTTCGCGTACTACTTTGAATAGGGATGTTCACTACTTTTTGAAATTTATTTTATTCAAAGAAACCCTATACAAACACGAAAAAATCTTTTTTCTTGAAAATATAATGATTGCCAATGAAAAATACGCAAATGAAAAGACAATTCGAAATTCCCGCAGAAATGCTCAATTTCGTCGCGTTATGATGATACGTCAATATCCAATAAACAAACTTTGACTTCTGTCATAGCAACTGATTTCCTGATTCCTTGTGAAAAGTTCAATCTAAGCTCTCAGAATGAATACGTCGGTCTAAAATGCTGTATAAGGTGTTTCTTCTATTTGTAATAATGAATATGAGTTTAAAAGTTTGATACTTACAAAGACAATTACACGTTCTAAAGTCCGCTGCACAAAAATCCTTGTTTTCAGCAAAGAAACTTGCGGCCATCAGGGAATCAATAATAGTAAGTTACTACTTTTACCCTTGATGAATCCTCCATATTATAAAGGAAATTGTAGATTATCGTTCTTGAAACTAATAATTGAACTATTTCTGTTCTCTTTCAGCTTTCACTTCATTTCAATAATCAAGGTGATTGGAGTTTTGTGAAACCGCAGCCTTTGAATGTATTTTCTTGATCTGAGCACAGAACATTCGAATTTGCAAAGAAAGTATTGGATAGTGATAGCGTTCGCATCACGTGATAGTTGATAATAATTAACATAATTTAAATCACTTCATTCAATTCAACGAGAATAATAAGATCACTTAAATGGTTTTTAGGATTGCAAAAACTTCCTCCTATGAGGAAAACCTCAATGTATATGAATTCGTAACATGAGTCAACATCCCTATTGGCATTGAACACTTTAATGCAAAATTTCAGCTCCATCGGATTGACAAATTCAGAACTTTTCGAAAAAATGGATAATTTAGAAAAAAATAGGTTCTGATAATGCGATCCTCTTGACATTTGGCGTGAACATTCAGTATAAGAATTTTTCACCTCACAATAAATTTCACTTTTAAATATTCCTTTTGAAATTTCTATGGTTCTGTTCACACTAAGAGGCTTCTTATGAGTATCTTGCATGTGGCCGCAAAATTTCATTTCCATTGATTTTGTTCTGTCTGAGATATTGAGAACAAGCAGCAGTTGATTTTACTAGGTGTTGAGAAATTCTGAATCCTGCCTTCAACATATTTCGAGTTATCGACTATTGCTGCAATAATATACTATATTTCACCAAAATATGAAGTGAGTCAACTTAAAGCCCCACCTTCTCCATAGAAGAATCGTTAGTTGTCGTTTATATTCGCACGCAACCGGAATGTGCCTGACGTTTCTTGGACAAGTAAAGAGAGATAGATGCCTATTTTGCAGCATTCACGATAGAGGTCGTAGCGAAACGAGAGCTTAGGTTTCCTTCACTTCATACTCTGCTGAAATGGACTACAGTTCCCCGATCAAGCGCAAACTTATTTATCACGTTCTAAATTATGTCGCATATCTCAAATGGCCTCTACACAATGTTAATGTCGACCAGGAATGCTCCATCGACTTCGAACGATCGACAATACTCGAACCCATACAACCAACAAAAACCCATAGGAGTAAATAAAAATACCACACCCAATATCTGGCCCTCATTGATTGATGAGCAAAACCAGTTGTGTCCTGTATTAAATGAACTACTAATGTACTGAATTAATCCTGAATTATTTCGAGCCGAACTCTCAGAGCCGTTGTGTTAAATTTTAAAAACTATTGGCGTACGTTTTGTACGTTTTTTTCAGCTCGGAACTGCTCGATTCACCGATGCCAAGGCATCTCGTTTTTGTCGATATGAATGGGTTCCATGGCATTCTCGATCATATCGGATCATATCAATGGAACTCATAAAAATTCTCGCGGCGGATTGCGAGATGAATTTATTTCAGACCCGGGTGTGGTCTTTTAAGGAAAATGACGAAAAAATAGGCGTGCGGGAAGAGACGATAGGTGTCGCTCTTCGTGAGGATACGAATGAGCGCTAATTGAAGGATTAAAACGTTGACTTTTATTGCAATTAACGTAGTTTTGTCATTAATAATGTCGAAAGACGATGAACAGAATCGACTTAATATCACTAAACTGGGCAAGACAGTATTGAGACGTTCAAATAAGTAGATTCAATCTGTCATCTATCATAGTCATTGGAGGTGGTAATGGAAATGAAACTTTTTTATGTCCTATTTTCAAAAGGTCGAAACATATGTAGAGTTCAATAAATAACTTGCAGAACCCTGTAGAGTTCAAAAAATAACATGCAGCTACTCAATTGTTTTGTATTTATTATACAGGCTGTCCAGAAAATGTGGGAAATCTCTCGCCAGACAGAACATAAAAAATAAGATGACAAGTTCCCACAATTCTTTTTCCTAGCGGCCCTCCCTACGAAGATACGTCATCCTATATGACGCCACTGGAAATTCATTTTAGTGGAATAAATTTCAATTGCTTACTTCTTTCATTATTTTTTTCGAAAACGGTTCATTTTATCGACACTGAACAAGAGTACCTTTTTCTTCAGCTTAATGTTCAAGGTATCCAAATTTGTTTATTTAGCACCCCTCATCATACAGGGTGTTAAAAATGTAAGCATTAAAATGTACAGCCCAGTCCGCCCTTGGTAAACTGAACAGCTTATTGAAATTTGATGCGGTGAGTTAAGAGGTCCATAATACTATTAATCATATCAATTTTCATCAAAATTAATCGAATAATTTGAAACTTATTCACGAAAATGGATTTCCAGTGGCGTCATTTAGGAGGTCGTATCTTCGTAGGAGGGCCGCTAGGAAAAAAAATATGGGAATTGTCTTCTTCTCACTTTTATGTTTTATCTGAATCTGAGAGATTTCCCACATTTTCAGCGATACCCTGTATTTTTGGATTGATAAACCTCAATACTTGTAGCAGACATGAAAAAGTTTAATTTTCATTTCCATAATAAGAAGTAGGGAATTCCTCAAGGTACAGTTCCTGGCAAATAGAGTTCGATAGTCAAATGATTAATGACTCATAGGAAGCTAATATTTATAATCGAGTAATTGTACGACAATGAATCACTCTGCAATCGCTATGGTTGGTCCTTAATCATACTTTCTTCTTTTTGCCTAATTTTTGTGATATTCAATCGCTAATCGCTATAACTCTAGCGATTAGGTTC